>JBCAUA010829031.1:0-12728 GCA_038406235.1 Peronia verruculata
TATATGGCACGCAAAAAATAATATGTCACTAAAGCCTAGTGTGCCATATATGGCACATAGTGTGACGTAATAATTAATTAACATAGGGAGGAATTTGAACTAGAAATCTCTTTCCTAATGTGAATAAAGCAATATATGTAAAGGAAATAATTTTTTGACTTGTGTTTCTATGTTCAGGTTCTAGAGGGTTAAGCATCTTCACTGACCCAAGAGTGGAACAGTCATTTTCCTTCCTGAATTCAATCATTGATCCTGCTGCCAACAAACTGGCTGTCTCCACTTTTGAGGCTTACCTTGCCACAAAGTACCACCTTGTAGCTCATGGAAAAATTTCTATTTAACTCTTACACAGAGCAGATATCGTATTTGATGAGGCTGAGAAGTCCCTGAATCACCACCATCAGAAATGCATGGAAAAGTGATCTACAAATTAGAAAAGATGAAATCAGAAGAATGAATATTTTCCTTTGTTAATCAGTTAAAACAAACAAACTCACTGAAAATAGACACTGTTAGTGTTAAGGAAAGGTTGCTGGCAAAACAAGCATTGTCCGGGAGTCAGCAAAACTATTACACATTGGACACCTAATAGTAATACCTAACTAAACCTGAATTAGTAAGAGATCTTATCAACGGAGTATGTCACCAGCGTTATGAAAAAACGTCTTCAGTGACAGAAAAGCCATTTAAATACATGTATCAATGTAGCTACAGAGGAAAATTCAGAAGAGGAACCACAATAAAAGCAGCATTCTAATCTTTGTTTCAACTTACGCAAGCACATTTATATATATATTTTTTAAAAAATAAAATTTGTTTCTTTGTTTCTCTCTATCTAGGCTACCATTTTTCAAGAAACACCATTTTTCAGCTAAGTTGCAAACTCGAAACATATAAAAATGTAACCGTAATGTATAATGGAATCTGTTTGTAAATCACTGTTACTGAAAGAATAGAACAGTGACAAATGCTGCTCCCAAGAGTTGACAATACATGTATTAGAATGGAGCATATTTTCATACTCTGGCAGTTTTTTTTCTTTTCTCTTTTTTTGAATATCAATTCCATCAAGAGATAGTCTTTAAAAAGTGTGCTGTCTTGTCTTTTACATAGTCTGTGAGTGTAAACTGACTTTGATGTTTTGATCTAGTCATATATTTTTTATTATTTTCAAAATTCATGCATAAGTTTGTTTTCCGACAGGCCTACAATTACAAGAGCTCATCCGCATACAACCAGTAATATAATGGCAGAGTTTGCGAAAGGGTTTGCAGTCCAACAGGATGCCACCTACAAATTTCAATGGCAGATGTAAGAAAAGATGTTTCATAATAAAGCATCACCTTGTAGTTAATCACAATGTAGAAACCCAATATAAACCTAAGAAGGAGGCAAAATTTTAGGTCATAATTTGACAGAAGCAGCCTGATTGGCTGAAAGCCAAAAGGCAGGTGCAAGCTTAGTTCTGACTGGTTGTTGCCTTCCAATATAGCTGCCACCATGTTGTTGTGAATTTGATGTATGCTAAGTTTTGAAGTGTTTTTAAACGCATCTGCAAAGATTGGAGCTCTTATTCTCACACCTATGTATAGATCTGGATCTAATTTACATTCTTTAACTTGTAAGCCTTAGTTCATGTTTTTAATAGAGAATGGTAAGTGAAATCCAAGTGTTCTAGATCTAGATTCATGTTTTATCTGTGCTTTCAACACGTTGACTGGCTTGATGTAGAAAATCAAAGATCATATTTTAGATTGGGCTGGGTTTAGGTATAAAACTGATTAAAATCGACAAATTATTTTCCTCTTATGTATCTAGATCTCTAGCGGGATCATGTGAATAGAATAAAAATGCCTTCGAAAAGGAGGAGTGATAGGCCTGCAAAAAAGAAAGTTCCATGGCAATGGGCACACTGTTGTTTCTTGATCTAACTTTAGTCCCATTGAAACAGGTGAATCATCCACTAATAACGTAGCTCAGGATACTTATAAATCACCAGCATCTTTTCACAATGTAAGTGTGACAAAAGCATAACAAGAGATCATTGATACGCAAATACAGGAGTTGGGTGGTTGTCGGTTTGTCAATATCAAGACATTGTTTCCACATTTCTACAATTTCCTTGTAAAACTTGTATGTCAATGACTGATTCAAAGACACGAAGCCTGTGTCATACACCATGAAGGAAAAATTGTCTAGCATTGTTATAACCCCAATACATGATTACTGTGAAGAATCGATGACAGTAGATTTTTCTGGAAGTGAGAACCTAAATCTACGTTATCAATTCAGTTGGTGCAAGTGATGAAAAAAAGCAAAAAGGTTTTTGGCAAATATGAACACGCCTTGTTTCTTCACAACAAGCCTTCTATTATAGAAATAATCCATGGTGTTGTCTTGAACGTTTTTGAAAAAAATATGAACAATGTCGCAGAAGAAATAAAAGGACAATGGGGGTTATCTGAAATGTCTGTTTCCTTTGATGGGACATGGCAGAGGAAAAGCTTTTCTAGTTAGAGTTGTGTGGCGACTGTAGTAACTGTCAATCCTGCTGGTGCTGCCAAAGTTCTTGATGTGGAAACCTTATCAAATTACTGTGATGCATGTCACAAAGCATAAAGCAAAAGCAAAATTGAGTCTGAGGGAATGTTGACAATATTTAGGAGATCAGAGGGAAAATATGGACTGCAGTACATGAATTATTTAGGGGAGTGTGATAGCAAGTCTTATAAAACAGTTTCAGATGCCAGTTCAGAGCTCATTGCCTATTTGTGAATTACCAAGTTCTATGTCCCAAATCAATATCTCACTATCAGCATATTGGTAATGCTTCCAGTGGTTTGTGTGCAATGGCTTGATAGATCCCAGTCACACTAATCATTAGATACAAGTAAATGTACAAGGGAAAAAAATGGTATTTACCCATAGGAATGAAAAGCTGATGTTGACAAACTTTGACATTAATTTTCTCAATTCACCAAAAAGTGGACATAAAACCAGTTAATTCTCAGTCCTCTATATACAGAATTCAAGGCAGCTTTACAACAAGTCATGGTGGATTTATTTTCATCAGCTGTGAAACTAAAATTATCAAGATGAATTAGACAGCTCTGAATTACATAGTAAATGTACCATTACCCACAGCACATAGCATGGACATAACGCAAGACTCAACAAGATCCCACCACACAATACCAAGAACTGACTCACATTCTTCCACTCCAGAGTGAGAATGTCTTAGAAACATGTTACTATTCTTGATCAAATATTTCACCAGATTGGTGTGAAACGGATGCTTACTGCACTCCTCTCAGAAGTTTGAGATTGAAGAAAATCGGGAACTGTGACTGGCTATCTCAGGCCATCGAGTGAGAATGAGAATATTAAAGGAATCAGACAAAGCGATTGTGAAGAAGATAGACGCTAATGTGAAAAACAAACAGTCCTGGAATTGGGGTAGTGAAGAAAATTCCTGTGATATTGGGAAGGTAGACCCAAGTTCATACATGCTGGGAGAACGCGTTGTGAAAATTGATGCTCCTGGTGTTGCTTATTGCACATGGTGCGAGGACAAGGTTATGTACGGCGCTGGGAATGGTAAAAAAAACATTTATTGAAGCAGTCCTGTTCTGAGAAACATATCAAGCAGATCACTACCCCTGTGACAAATTACAGCTTAGGATAGGCCCTAGTTTGCAGTACAGAGGCCCTGAACTGCATCCTGAAATGTTTTTTTGCCACTTTTCAAGCCACCAGCAAACTGAAACATCTGCTGACAAAGATATCAGTCCTAATGAAAGCCCGTTCGTTCTTGTGGCGAAGGTAATTTCCCTGTCAGATGGAGTTGGTAACATGGAGGTACACATTCTTGGTGTCATTGCAGAGCACTTTCTACCAATGTCCTTCGCTCATGCGTTCGTAAATGTGATAGAAGGGTGCTCAGGGTATCAAGAGACTTGGAAGGCCTGAAGCTGTCTAAGGCCACAGCTTCACATAAGCTACTGTATGGCCTAGGGAAGACGGTAACTGATAAGACCACTGCCAAAATCAAAACACAGCATTTTCTTTTAATGTAGATGACAGCACGAGTATCCACGGAAAGAAAATTTTAATCATGCTTGTCAGCTATTTCGATGATGACCAAGGACAAGTATGACTAAGGACAAGTGGTGATAGAGCAACTTACTCCAGAAGAACGTATGGAAGTGGATTCTCTCTCAATTGCCAGTGCCATTCAATTTTTTTTTTTTTTTTAAAATCTTCATTCCATCCCATGGAACAATCTTGTTAATCTTGTCTCTGTACTTTTTGACAGCTGCAATTTAATGCGAGGATACAAATCGGGTATTGAAATTGCACGGACACAAATCCGGTGTTGAAATGAGATTGGAGAAAAAGGCACCACGCCTTCTTGATAAAGATGCCGACTTATGCCATCACATCCACAATGTGACCCGTACATTTAGTGAACCATTTGGCCGGTGGCTGGAAAGGTTTTTTAAAGATATTCTTCTCGACGACGTTAAATACTGTACAGAATTTAAAAAAAAAAAAAAAAGCTGATGGGAGAACTGTGCAGGATGGGCGGTGATGTATTTACTGCCCCTCAAAAGGTTCATCTCGCACGGAAAGCTCTCTGCATATGACCAAGCTCTTAACACAGCCAGGCAATTGGAAATCTGCCTGCTTTTTTCCCTGTCCATCTGCGAAGCCAGTGTGTTCAGGTCACTGGGGCAATTATTGGCAAGTTTTCAACCAAAGAGGTGCAGCAGCGAGCTTGTAAGATAACCATATGCTTGAGAGTAAAGTTACTAACTCCTAAGAGAAAGGAAGCAAAGAATCATCAAGCGCTTGTTCGAAAAAAGAAACATGAACAAACAATTACATGTACGTGGTTCTGAGTAAAGTATCCTAAATTTTCAGCACTGGTACCACTAATATTATATGTTGGGCGGAATTACGTTGTCTTATTATTTAGCAGCATTGTTCTTACTTTCACGACGCCTACTTGCAAAGGAGTATTTGATTTCTAGTTGATTTTAAAAAATAAAAAAAAATGATTACTTTGCAACTGCATGTTCTACTTCCGTTTTCCACAGGCTTCTACATCAACAGTTTCTATTCCGAAAGATTTTTACGAAAATAAGATTGCTCAGGCATCTTTAATGTCGATTGCTCTTCACCTGGGGAATTATGGTTATTCCACAGTGAGGGGTTTTGTGCTATTAGTTATCTATTTCAATTCGTTGATTTTATGATTTTTCCCCCCTCTCTTTTCCTGGTGTCAGATTTTATAAATTCTGAGCAATCTTTCTAGCAAACTATCTTTTTCAATCTAAAGGCATGCTTGATGGTGCTGTAAACACTTTTCTAGCAATCACAGACCTTTGTAAAACATTGAGCCCATATTATCTCTTACGATTCTCTGATTTTAAGACGTTAAGTGACTTTTCCCTTACTTGCAAGGCTTCAAAAAGGGCATCTGGCCCTCAAAACCCTGTTTTTTGGGTCTGCGAAAATCATTCTATTCAATTTTTCACTGTGTATGTCTTCAGAAGATGTTAACCTAGCATGACAAAACTTGCAGACGTTAATGTATAATAATGCCACAGTCAATCAGAAAGTATAGCCTGTAATTGATTTCATTCCTGACTGTAGTTTTTGACATTCCAAACATGGCCAAATGTCGTATGTGAAATGCTCATTATTTTTTTTTAAAGTCCAATAAACATCAAAAATTCGTATCTTAGTTGTTTCTTGGCGGATTTTGATTCCCCCCCCCCCCTCCTTGTTTGACTGAGTATATTTGAATGGCTGGGGTTAAACAACAATATTGCTGAAACAGATTTTTAGTTTGGAATGCTAATAATAACAACAACAGAGAACAAATCTATATGAACTTATACAACACTTATAATCTTATTGTAATATATATAGCCTACATGTATACATGCAGGATGATGGTGGTGTTTTGGGGTTTAATGACACATCAACAGGGTTTACACGTCAAGAAGAAAAGACGAAAGAAAGTGGGACTGAAGACAGAAGCACTTATAAACCCTCGGCCCCTGCATGGAACATGTAATATGATTGCAGGCGTCTCACGTATCAATCACCACAGACTGACAGTGTAACAAGGAAGTCAGCAGGCACCCCTGTAGCAGCAAAAGCAATATAGAGCAAATCTATACCGAGCCTAAACACCAGTCATGGCCTATTGATGATTAGGTAAAGGGCAAAAGTGCCCAGTCTACATAGCCCTTTCATCACTGACATTGATACAGATATAAAAGACCCAAGAAGTCTTATCTCCACAAGGCACCAACAGGAAAAGCAACAGGGAACAAATACATATAAGAGTATACAACACTCATATCTTCTAACCGGTAAATGGCAGGTCAGGAGCGAAAGTGCCCAATCTGTATTGTAAACTCCTCTCAACCACATTATCACAAAATACGGCATCAGATTGAAATAAAAGTTTGTTGTTTTTTGGGGTTTTTTGTTTTTTTTACAAAACCAGTGAAACTGACTTAGGCATTTGTGGAATGACGATGTAATACATTTCAGTGGTTGTTTAGAATCTGTCCTTTGTCCATATTCTTGTAAATGTTTGAATCCCGACTATATCTCACTGAGTTTCAGAGTATACATAGTGGTTTATTAGATATTTCAGGACAAAGAGATCTCCTCTTTCGTTTGCCCTATTCTCCAACACCCTTGTAACTCACGACCAGATCTTCACCGAGCCTCAGAGTGTACTTGGTGATCATTAGATTATTCAGTCTAGAGATACCGCTTTCTTATACCCTATTCCCAAAACCAATACAACTCACGACCAGATCTTCATCGAGTCTCAGAGTGTGCATGATGGTCATCAGATGCGTATTTCAGGCTAAAGATATCTTTTACCATTATAACTCAAGACAAGATCTTCATCGGGCCCCAGGGTGTATATGGTGGCTGTTAGACATTTGGCTAAAAGATTTCTTTTTGTCCTCTTCCTAACACTCTTTACAACTAAAGACTTGATTTTCACCCAGCCTCATGGTGCACACAGTGGTTACTGGGCATTCAGTTAAAAAATTCCTCCTTTTGTCAACACCATTATAACTCACCGTCAGATCTTCATCCAGCCTTGGTAAATACACTAAATGTCTCCTCTTGAGTTTGTCTTGTTCCCAATACCATTATATAAATAATATTACTCATGATAAGATAAGAATCCTTTCCTCTCCTGTTTCTCCTTGTTCGCAAAAGAGTTACAGTGCAACTCACCACCAGATCCATTCGTGTCCCTCTGTGTGATGGTAATTGGACATTTGGCTAAATTTTGTCTCCCCTTTGTCTTAAACTCCTTCCGATCACCACAAATATGTCAATTTACGACAACATCTTCCAACAGCCCCAGAATGGTAATGGTATATGTTCAAGTGCAGTTGGCCAAATTGGCCTATTATTGCACACTGCACGTGACCAATAGTAAAACTGTCTCCTCGCAACCAGATCTTCACTAAGTTTCAGAATGTACATACTATTGTTGGCTAAAATGCCAACTCATTTTGCACTTATTCCCGACACAAAACTCATGACTGGATTTTCACCTGGCCTCAGAGGAGAGAATGGTTGCTGGGACATCTGGCTAAAATATTAAGTACCTCCTCCTTTCTCCCAACAAAACGTCAGGACTCACGACTGGATCTTCACTCAGCCTCTGGGAGTACTCATAGTAATACATGCAGTTGACTTTCTTGCTAAAACTACTGAACTTTTCCCCACAGGTGTTACCACTCAACGTCCAGGTGCCATTCACTTTCAACCTTTTTACATCGTGACCTTTAACCTTCGTTACCCACAAACCACAAAGAGTCGTTTCCTGTATGCTTTTCAAAATGGGCGATATAGAATTGCCCGTTGCAGATTCCTTCGATTCTTTTGAAACTTTCAAAGAAAAATAAATGACAGAAACATTTAACTGAATGGAAAGCTAGTACAGTGGTCACCGCCTAATAACCCGCCGTGTTTTAACCCGCTTCGGTCATTAGCCCGCCCATTCAGTGAAACCATTTTTTTTTTTCCTATATAAATCACCCCCTTTATAACCCGCTTCTAAGCGGGAGACTTCGTTTAATAACCCACCAATTTCAATGCACTGGGCACAGTAACAATGAAAAAAGGGCCCCAGCGTCATGACTGACACCATGATTATCGAATTATGTGGCGGCGCCATCGGACGGGCCACTCAGCACACTAACTAGTGGAACAAAGGCGAGAGTTATTGTGCGTGTAGACATAGGTAACACTAACACAGATGGTCTATAAATTAGGCAATGACATAGCATTCCCGCTTGCTGGGGGAAAAAGGAGAGGGGGCGCGCATTGGCCTGTCTTATGATGCAATCACTGCAGTGATCTCATCGCGAGAACTAGGTGGGGTCAAGCTAAAGCGATGATCATTGGTCCTGTTTTCTAGACCAATCACGATGCTTTGAATAACACGGCAATCCATCGCTGTCTCTTTGTGATCACACTTCACTTACCATTCTCATTGTGATCAGATTTCATTTCACTTACCTCATTGAATGGATAGAACACAGACCTCAGTCACTTTCTTCAAGTCAGTGAAAACAAAATTAAAAACAAAACAAACTATTGTTTTGAACGAAACAGGTCCATGCAAAATATTTCTACAAACAAGGGGGATAATCCATGATAAAAATCTCCTCATCATTGAGAAATGCCTTATTTATAACCCGCTTCGCCTAATAACCTGGATCGTCTGTCACCCGAGAGGTGGGTTATTAGGCGGTGACCACTGTATTGTGAATTTTTAGGTAGTTGATTTGAGGGAAATAGCTAGTATGTACATTAGATAAAGAACCACACGACCAGTATTATCAGTTAAGCAGTTTTCAGTTCTTTCTTGATGTACACGTTTTTTTAATTGGCTAGAGTAAAATTAAAATGAAAGCATCAGTTTATATGGCAGTAGGCTTGGGCATTAATGGTGGCACAGTTACTTCTGAATACTGAATCGCATGTTGCAGCAGTATTGGTACCTTTGACCTCTGAGAAAGACCATCATGAATGACACATAATGATCCCATTGCCCAGTGTTGCCCATTACTCTCACTCTCAATAATATGTCAGATAAAAAATGTATAGCGTTTGTGATGTTCCTGGACCTGAATATTGGTAGAGTAGATTCACCTTTTGGTATTTATTGGAAACGTTCATAGATGTGAGGCTACCACCAAACTTACACTTGAGTTGTGCCCAGACAGCTACATGTATCAACTTACTTAGACAAACAACATCAGTCATAATTTTCATTCTTTTAAAATAGAAAAATAGATGTCTGTCAGTTTGTTAAAAATAGTCATGCTTTCTATCCTTTTTAATACTAAGCAATAAATTTGTTGTCTTAATGTTAGTATCCCTTGTTTTGCCAAGTTCCGTCTGGGCCGAAGGCGGGGCCTAAGCCTCGGATCATGAAGCCAATGACCAAGGAAGAATGGGAGAAACAGCAGAGTGTCGTAAGGAGAGTATATGATGAAGAGACAGGTAGGGAAAGGTAGGTTTGTTTGTTTTTTCTGAAGTTACTTGCACAATGAAACAATATGATATTCCATCCAATGAACTTGAAATGTTATGTAGACTGAAGCCCAGGGGAAGGATGAACAACAAATTTTGTTTTGTTTTGTTTTTAATGTGTTTGAGATTGCCTTATAGAAGTTGTCATGTCAAAGCTGCTTTGTCAATTATAATTTTTGGACTGTTACTAAGCAGGGATATAATTGAACAAATTCGAGAAGTTTATGTTGTAAAAAGAAAGTTCAGCACATTTAGCTACACTTTAAAAGTTTTTGTGAGGCACAAGAATAACTCCTATTGTCCAAAACTAGGCCACTATTTAATGTCACGAACAAAGTGGTGCAGCTGCTAAATCAAGCCAGAAATCGTATTCTTTTGTTTGATGACAAAGCCAGAGGCAGTGGAAAAGACTGTACATTTATATATTAACTTTACTGACATGATCGTTGCACTTGGATCGTTCCAGATTAATAAAGGGAGATGGTGAAGTTCTTGAGGAAATTGTAACCAAGGACAGGCATAACGAAATAAATAAGGTAGGTGTGCAAGAAATATAGGCTTGTTTCAGTTTGCATTACATACAGTCAACTACACCTGAATCGAACCATGATGAGTCAACTTCAGATGAGTTGATCTTTTTTCATGGAACGGGTCCCAGCGCTTCTTTACTTTACTAAAAATCAAGCTGATGAATTGACCTCAGCTCACTCAAGTCGATGTAACTAATCTCAGCTTGTGTTGCACTTAATCTCAGCATATTTATGCTTCTCCCATGTAACTCATGTGTATTATTATCGAGGTCCATTGTCATCGGCTGTTTAAGTTTCACTGTCATGTAAACTGATGATGTCCACTGCTCCCAACCCTGCCTCCTGGACATTCATGTTCAACTCAATCTGATCGCCGCCGCACGCAGCTTCGTCACCCTCTAACATTCCTCCCACCTCTTCATGCTATGAAACACTGTAATTACCTCTACACTAGGCCTTTTTCAACATTATAAACATTTCATGCAATGAATTTATCTGGAGGTGGGGCGAGGAGGATGCAGTAGATCTGCCCCACGGTTCTCATTTTTACTGTGACAGCGTAGTGAAGAAGTGTCTAGGTCTAATCGGCCAAATCGCGGGTAAAAATGGGGGGGGGGGGAAGATATGTTGTTTTAACAACTCCTTGCCATCCGCTTGTCCGACGAACAAGTTCCCCGTGATGGGAAGAACAACGGGCGACTCCCGGGGGTTTTGTCAGGGTAACATCCACGTGTCAACCGCAGTGCTCCTGGAGAATTCGCCACATCAAAGACACTTGCCGACACTACATTCCCTACCTTGTCTTACGCAAATTTGCATGACACTTTTGCAGCCGGGATGGGGCGGGCGGTGTAAAAATGAAACATCTGCGGCTAGACGGGGAAGATCGTGGATGAAGTGTGAAAAGGTGGAGGAGATAATGGCCGGTCGGCCTCTGATCACATAGTCTGAGGAAGGGTTTAGTCCTGTTTTGTGAATCAGTTTGACAGTTCAAGTTAACCTACAGTCGTGCTGTTGCATGACAGGAGGAGCATAATTGTGTTTAGATGAAGTGCTGCGCAAGCTGAGATTAGTTACATGACTCAAGCATTGCTTTTTCCTTTGATCTTATAAATGCGTGGACAGGAGAAAAAGATTGACTCATTAGTGAATACGATGTTGATTCATCAGTATGATTTTTAGTAAAGTAAAGAAGCCCTGGGACCCGTTCTAAGAAAAAAAGATTGACACATCTGAAAGTCGACTCACAAGGGTTCGACTCAGGTGTAGTCCACTGTATATATGTTTCTCATCTTAAGGCTTAGTATGGAGTGTGATACATGTACAGTGTTTCATAACATGTGGTGGTAGGAGGAGTGGGAGGGCAATGAAGCTCTGTGCAGCGATCGCGTTAACTGTTCAGGAGGTAGGGTTGGGAGCAGCGGACATTGTCAGTTTACGTGAAAGTGAAATTGAAATGCCCAGTGACAACGGGGATGGATAATAATAATATGTTAAAATTCAGACAAAAGCTAGGTAGATCTCGCTGAAAATTAATGGAAGAGATCAAATTGAGATGCTTGATGAAAGAAAGAATGTGTAAGGGGGAAGTAACCATTGATATGCCCGACAAATAGGACATTACAAATATATATTATATCAGTGCTGCCTGTTTTCAGTATTGTTGTCTTTTGTAAGATATGGATGAGTCAAATGACAGATGATTCTATTTTTTTTTTTTTTTACCCAACTCATTCATAGTTCACTGTAGCTTAAAAAATATAACACCAGATAATAGTGTCATTACTGGGCCCATTTCTTTAAACAATAATTGGCTCTTGCATTTTTTTTTGTTTTTTTGTAAAATAGAAAATAGGTTATTATTTGTTCTTCCTTCTTCTGAATTAGTATTCTTTTTGAAATTTTGTACAAAGATGGCACATAGATGCTTGTTGACAAGCAAAGATGTTGATAGTTTCATTATCAATATCCAGGAGGTCTAATTTGGCATTTCTTATGTGGTTTTATATTACTTCTATGAATGTTGCCTGGCCTTATGTTATGTTTGTTGAGATTATATCTAAATTGCCATAGAACATAAAATTGATGGCAAATATTTTTGCCACATATTTAGTGAAGATCACACTCAGTATATCTTCTAAGAATTTTGCCTTGATCAGATTTGCTTGTTTTTGTCCCAAGTCACCTCTTCCATTTTCATTGAAATGCATTGAAAATTGGAAGATTTTACAGCAGAATACAGTCGAGTCCACCCAAACTGAACTCTGATAATTTGGAATAAAAACGAAACAATATATTTTTTTCCCTCTTTGTGCCCATTAAATGCCTCTCGCATAAATTGAAACCATCGCCATGAGTTTCCTTTAAATTGAACCCATGAGCGCCACCCGAAAGGTAAAAATCAGCTTTTGTTCTCTCCACGTGGTTCCCATCCAACAGGGAAAACAAAGGAGACAGCGTTGCAGATGGGGCGAGAGGGAGATTGCAATTAATTTTGCATAAATGTACCGTCAATGTGCCTGGTGCCGTGACTTCAGGTGGGTCATGTTTTGGGGGGGGGGGGGGGGGGGGGGGGGCCCCTTCCAAAGAACCAAAGAGCCAAAC
>JBCAUA010829032.1:0-14300 GCA_038406235.1 Peronia verruculata
GAGGAAAAAACGGAAAAAAGACCAAAGGGAATTCTGCAGTTGGCAAAAAAAAAAAAAAACAGCCCCCCCCCCCACACACACACACACACCACTCCCCGCCCCCAGAAAATGATAGTATGGTTAAAAATGACAGGTCCGAACCAGTCCTGAAAGGAAAGTAGACGATGAACGAAGACAAAACATGCTGAGAAAAAGATGAGCTTGAGAGTGACAAGCCAGACAAGCCGGAGTCACAAAAGACAACGGGAAGAACCACAAATGACGAATTTTGATTTTAAAAAATGTGGATGGCTTCAGTGAATACTCCAGCAGCCACTTGGTCTGGGGATAAATAGGATAGAAATAACAGTTGACAAGCCGACGTCTTGACTGAATTGAAATTTACATCCATCGCTCTCTTCATAGACAGACTGCCAATATTGAAATATTTAAAATAAGGCACAATGATGTACAAAGTTTCGATATAAGGGAAAGAAATTCAAATGAGTGAATGATCGATTCAAAAACGATTCATCGTCAAGAACAATATTTTACCATTTCAAAGAAGAAGGCTCATTCACGTATATAAAACACTAGTCATTCTCATGGTATGTGGGGTGTGCACATTGTCTTGAAAGCCTGTATATATAAAACCTCAAATTAGACTATATGTTAGAGAGTTTAATCATCATCAGTTAATCTTATATTAGTAAAACAAACAAGCATTTGGACAAGCCAGGGATAGCCTAAATGCTCAAAGACGGTGTTATTGAGATCATTCGAACTGGTATTTAACATACTTTGTAGCCCTATTAGAGTATCTTTGCAAACAGGATACAGCGTAGTAACAAAGTATTAACCTTTAAACTGTCACAGATGGAGCCACAAAAATGGTGAGAAACCAGTTTAAGATCCATTAACTTCAGATGTTTGTTCAGAAACAGTGCAACAATTCTATATCAGAATGGTTGTATGGCTTTTACAAATTAACAAAGGTTGTCGATTCTAATACAAAGAAGATATTGGCATGGGGCAAAAAGTAATTGGCAAGCGAAGGTTAAAGCAGGTATTATTATTTCCTTGACATAAATATTACATCATTCACTCATCCAACAGCATGTTCTACTGGCAAATAATAATAAAAATAATAATAATAATTAGTTCAGAACAATGATATTTACCTGGGCTTTGCTGGCTTTGACGGGCAGAAAGAGATTGGATCTTTTCCTGAGTTTGTTTGGATCAATGCCCATTCGTCGACTGGCCACACCCCCCGAAGGAGCTGAGTGGACATAAAGCTTTCTGGCACTCTCAGAATCCGCATTGAGTTGTACAGGAATAGAGTGGAGAAGATGAGGTGTCCATTTGGTGTCCGCGGTGTTACTGCGGAAATGGACCTTAGCACTAAGTTTGACCCTGTTGTCATCATACTGGAGATCATCACTAGCGTAAGGCTCCTAGAAATATATTGAGGTACAGAATGAGAATAAAATAATTTCTGATGTACCAGCCCACACAGAGTTACATTTCAAGGTATCAACATATTGTTAGAGATAGATAAACTGGCAGTGGGCGGGCAGATAGGCAAACAGGCAGACAGACAGGCGGACAAACTGACAGACAGAATGACTGACAGATAGTCAGAATGGATGGATGGATGGATGGATGGATGGATGGATGGATGGATGGATGGATGGATGGATGGATGGATGGATGGATGGACGGACGGACGGACGGGCGGACGGACGGGCGGACGGATGGATGGATGGATGGATGGATGGATGGATGGATGGATGGATGGATGGATATTGATATTGAAACTGATGTTTACACATTTGTTTGTTTTGCAATGCCATTATAGGAAAAATTAGAAAGCAGAAGCTTAAGGGAGTATTTGACATAGGAAGCAGTTGTAGCTTTAGATAAGGTGGTGTACTGATCACTTCACAGGTAGGCAAGGCAAAAATGAATACATAAAAAAGCAAATATTGGTCAGCTATTCTACAAACTAATTTTATCTTTGAATGGCTCCCTGTATGTGAACACCGCAAGAGAGATTTAAACATCACACGGAATTCATAAAAGCTGGGAATATTCATACCTCTTTTTTTCTATTCATGAATATTTATATGCAAACTTCCATTGTACATTACAGTTGTAAACTATTTTTGTCATTACGATCATCATTTTTATCAATGTCATCTTTATCGTTGTCGTTATTGTTGTTGCCGATGGTGAGTACAAATATGGCTAAGATAAGTTAGTGTATTGACCACTTCACGAAGAGCCAACAGACTCGGACATTTGGCCAGAGATATTAGTTTATTTAATTTTTATCCTATCAAGTTCTATATATTCTTGTTTGTTTAGTTTGGTGTATTTGGTTAATTTGCCGGTAAACAGTCCGTTATAAATTTTGAGATTTTTTTACAAAATGTTAAATGTGGCTATAATGAGGATAATAACATTATTTAGAAGTCTATCATCCTAGGCGAAAATTAAAATTTTGCTTAATTGTACGCTAGAACGAGCTGAAGGGCCGATGAGGTCAAAATTTGGCTCATCATCTGTTGCACCGAAATTCTTCTCTAAACAAACAGAGAGATAAATGGTAACCATAATGTACCAATTTAAGACATAAATGGTTATCTCTCACATATGCATAAAATATGTTGGAAACCAAATGTCGACTTCAAGCACTGTTAATGACACTTTTGGGGTAAAGAGAATGTTTTAAAAAGCAAATCATTGTATTGAGATTCTTTACCTGAAACATAGCTCTGAGATCAGTCCGGAAACGATTGTTAATGGAGTTGCGCCCCTTGTCCACGGGAAGTAAATAAGAGATACCTTGACTGACCCGTCGTCGACTGACCGCATCTTTCAAGGATGAGATAGGAGGCAGATCGGGCCATTCGTACTCCAGAAGTTCAATCTGCTCTTCCTCTGCCTGAATGGAATACAAATTGCAGATACCCATAATTATATGTCGCCTTATCAGGTGAATTGACTCTGACATGAAAATGTTATTATATGGAGTTACTGGCATCAACGGGAAAAGACACAAGTAAGGAAAGTGGTTTAAAACAATTTCTAACTCTGACTCTTGTGTGCTGAAATATTTGGGTGTTCAAAATTTACTGTTGTTAAACTATTATCCACATAATGACGTGGGTCGAGCCGAGGGAGGACCTGTTAGAATCGCGTGCGCTAGAGGCGTGTTGTCGCTGCCCTGTGTTCCTCGAGGAATCAACTAGTAGCATCAAGATTCCATATTTTCAATAAATTCCAGTCTGACATCCAGTTTGTTTCCCTTGGTGCTGGGACACAACAATATCTCTCAAAATGCCTGACCACTGGACTGAACAGAGACTTGCTATGTATCTGGAACCTGGCACTGATCACCAGTTGGCAGTGTTGGCGTTTGTTAAACGGTGTGAATTGTCAAGTTATAGGAGACACTCGGCTTTTCAGTTGATAGTGTGAAACATTTTGCTTTGAGCAACAACTGATTACTACAGTATGCGTTTTTTTTTTTTTTTTGTACAACCAATTACTCTAACAGCTATAACAAAAAGGACAACAAAAGAGGATAGAGTAACTTAATATGCATTTTAATTGAAGACAGGACACTTTGTGCTACTGTTTGTAATCCAGTTCCGATTTCCACATGGCCGAGCCTCTAGCCATAGTAAGATTTAGTATTAGTCAATTAACTGTTAGAAACAATCAGAGCTACCAGGTTCTCTTTGTCAGAACAGGGGCTTAAAAGATCCTTGAGTACATCCTGAAAATCGTAGCTTCACATGTTGAAAATTGAGCCACAAAGGCAATCGGACTCCAGAAAGGAAATGGATATGGTAAGGGAAACTAGATGATGAATCTCGTCTACTATAAGATAACAAGTTATTTGTGGGCCAGATTGGGAACTTTTCCATTAGGCCAAATATACTTCGATACTGTTGCTTCTAATTGAAATAAAAATTATCACCCCCCCCCCACCCCCCACCCCCCCCCTTTCCTCCTCAGCCAGCCTTCCCTAGCTGATGTTTTGTTGTTGTTGTTGTTGTTGTTGTTTCATCTTTTTTTCCCCGTTACAGTAATAGCACACATACGTATAATGCACATATACACAAATACAAACACACACACTACCTCTTCTTCCGCCACAGCTTCATCGTCGTTATTGACGGCCTGTTTCACCGAGCCATTTCTGGCACTGGGCTGCTGGAAACCAGGTGTGGTTCTGGGACGGGGAATGTGGTTATCTGGTTTATGGTGACAATGTGGGTGGCCCTGAACGCCTCTGAGAGGCATTGTCCTCTGTTGATGTCCACTGTCCAAAACAGAGGGGATTTTCCTAGTCCATCAACAAAGGCCAAGCAGAGAGTATGTCCACGACCTTGAAGATGAAATAAGTTAAGATATAATATGGTAAGATAAACTTTATTAGTTTAAAAAAAAAAAAAAAAAAAGACCTGTTTCACATAATTGCAATATATATACATGCAATATATATTCACACCCTCTTGCACATAACTTAAATGTCATGACAAACATCAGAACAAGGTAGATGGTGTGAAAAGGACTAACCACTGTTAACTTTAATCATGTTTTATACTGAGAAATCGGAATAGTGGCAAAAGCGGCACTCTTGTAAAATTGGCAACTACTATTGTTGAAGCTGTGGCTCCTTCATGCCCATATTTTACCGGATAGAAAATCGTGATTTTTAGAGGGAGATCTTATCAAACTGGAAGATTCAGGAGATCGAAGAACTCTAAAACAAGACTAATACAAGTGGTGAAATAAGATATTGTTGGTTTGGTCTGAAATGATTCCGTGTTTGACAATCTTAGATTCTCAAAGCATTCATTTTGTCTTCGTTGATATTGTTGCATCTGTTACTCAGATCAGGTTTCTGCTTTCTGAATATAATTAAATATTATAAGAGAGTGTCAGCCATTCTGATCGCACTATTTAAAAGAGAGACAGACAGACAGACAGACAGACAGACGACAAAACAGACCGGTATATACAGGCCAGTAGACATAGAGATACCCAGAGAAGAAAATGACATACAGATAAAAAGATAGAAAAGCGGATTGGCAGTGCGATGCTGAATCCGAAATATGGGTAATATATATAGAAAAAAAAAAAAAGACAAAGGACAGCCAAACAGACAGACTCACGTACATTTTAAACTTCCATATCTACTAAGAATATTACTACTACTTGTACTGGTACTGCTACTTCTGTTCCTGCCATTAGCAGGAGAACTACTTCTGCAGCGCCCCTAATAACACCACTACAGTTGCTTCTGCTCCTTTTTCTCCATTGCTGGTATTACTACTATTGTTGCTATCCATATCACATCTCTGTTTTCACCACTGTTGCGGGCAACGTAGAATAGAACCTTGTTAACAATTATGACCATTGTTACTGTGACATTAATTTATCAGGAAATGTTCTTAATTGTTATAAATACCACAGGTACACAGTTAAACAAAAATAGCAGGAAAAATACTTGGGGGGGGGGGGGGGGAAAGAGATATGCCGGCTGCTCTCTGCCTGGCCATAAAATAAGATTCATTATCAAGCAGAAGTATTTCTCTTGCTGTCGGCCATACAGTGCATGCAGCAAACATGCAGATTCACTTCCGAAAGTCACCACAGAGGAGAAAGAGGACAGCCGATGTACGTAATTGCCACAGACACTTCAACAATTTGCATAGACAGAAAAAAAGCCATAGTAACGGTAAACAGCCATCGGTGTGACGATAACATCATCGCCATCCTATTACAACAACAACAACTTTTATAATAGTGTTATAATACAAAAGACATATATTCCTGAAAGATATTAAGGCAGAAACGTTCCACACGTCAAGCAAATACTTCAACAACAACAATAACAGAAGTTATAACAACGCAATACTAATACCTAGGAAAGATGTAACGTCACAAGAACATTTTATTTTTCATCTTACCGAGCAACTGTTTTAAGTATAGGCATTTCTCAAGAAAAAAGAAGTGGTGCAGATAATATTGCTCTCACCACTTAAAATGGCCATAAACGTTGCTTCCACAGATTTCCTCTAGATAAATAAAGAAGCATTATGCACTTCTGGATATGCAAGTTCATGGCCACAGTTCATCTGAAAATGTAATACCCCCTACTCGGTAGCAGTGCCCTCATTGTTCTATTCACTAAATTGAATAGCTCCTCAAGAAGGTTTGTTCGGTATCCCGGCTGAGTTCACAATTTAATCCTGTCCGATCAGTTTTCAATAACCTCGGATCAAGCTCAAGAGTATCGAATAACATGGCTGGTACTAGATAAAGTGCTTATTCAGGCTATCACCGCCGCTTGTAGCCTATGTGGTCGCCTGAGCTGTTTGGACTGAATAAAATCGCAGTTGCAAATCTCCTCCCCCTTTAAACCTATTTCCCATCCCTACCTCAAAAGAGCTATGCTAAAGAAAGAGAACAATTCTCATGACATCCAATAGCAATCTATGTACTACTCAAAAACATTCGAAATGATAATAGTTGGTCTACATTTGCTTTGTTTTTCACACCAATATCGGCAAACTACCCGATCTTCTCCTCATAATTATCCTGTATTTATATAAACAGAACTCAGAACTGAATGAGTAAATAGAATATTTTGTCAGAGGAGGAGAGACCGGCACAGTGTAGGAAGTGGCAAGTTCATAACTGTCGGCCCGTCAATATCATGGGTAGATAGTGGTGGGGTTATTCAGCACGATAACTCTTGTTGACACTGTACAAGGGAGTGATAAAAAGAGATTTAAGTGCTCTCAAGTCCTCTTGTCTGATGCGAGACTGTGACACAAAATTAATAATTGCAAGTGCCCTCCTAATGTTAGTACGAACGTATCAGCGGATTTCACAATCCAGTAGTTCGCTCCTTCTTATCAGAGGATTGTTTATGTACCAGCTAGGTTTTTGACTCTTCTCCAGGTTAACGATGAGTCTCTAGATTCATTTATTTTGATTTGATGCATCTGAGTCAATGCCTCAGTGCTTGTGCTTTAGAAAGACTTTACTGACCAAAGATACACACTCTATCTAGTACATGTACCTAAAAAACCGACATATCTCTGTGCGAGGTTAGTATCAATGTCTAAGATGATTGATTTTAGGATAGGAGTGGATTGTCATGACTGTCCTCATAGTTAATCACCCACGTGTCAAAGTGACATTAAGAACAAAAACGAAAACAAAATAGTATAGGTCTATTCGATATGTGGTTACGGAAACTATGAACATGGTTGGCGTTTTCTATAATAAAATAATTCTGCGGCACACACTCTTATAACAGACCAAAATCGAATCAAAACAAGTGATCTCATAGTGATGTAATTCAACTATGTCTCAGGACAACATTAATACCTTAACGTGTTTGAAAGTTAGATTCACTATATACTTCACTATATCGTCACTACAAACAGATATTTCAATGATATATAAGCTTATAACCCATAGCTTTAGACACTGTGTAACAGTTAATTCTCTGTTGATTTGTTACGAGCAGTTGACAATGTTAATAACCTAATAATAACAGTCAGAGCTCGATGTCTGACAATCTTTTTTATTAGTGCCAAGCCTTATGTGGTCAAGAGTAATATTATGTTATGTGAACAAACCATTTCCAAGAACTAGTAAGAAACGAATTGCTGATCACTTGTTTAGAATGCAGAATGGGATTCAGTACACAGTATTATGTCGGTCATGCAGTTGAGAATCACTTAACTCTGATAAAAGTTAGACCCAACTGACTGTGAGATTTTTAAAAATAATTAATCTTTTATCAGGCAAAAAGACCTACGAGTCTCATTAAACATCTGCACTTTTGAACAGTGAGTAGGATCTAGGTTCAGCCCTAGGATTCCTTGTGTTTTGTGACAGCATGAAAAGAAATGCGCAGAGTTACGCCAAATACTGAGTCGCCGAAGACGATCGGAAAGTTACTGTAATTTTTGCTTAGATAATCAATACGCACCCACCTGAAGAGAACAAAGAAAATGTAGATGAGTGAGAAAATACAATGCTCAAATTAAAAGCTTCAAAACTACCGGCACGAATACGTGAACCTGGTCATGTTTTACACATCTTTCGTCGAACGAATCAGTGTGTACCTCACATCTTCAAATTGTATCTGAAGGTAAATTCTACGTTTGGCTCTGGGATTATTAAATGTCCCCATTATATTACCATTCCAAGGGAAAATAGGGTAGAAAGATGGAGTCGTCTGCTATTTATAAATGATTTCAACCCAACATACTATGCCTGCCTCAAACTATGTTTACTTTGTTTCTCTGGATTGATCCTATGTGCAACAAGCTGATTATTTTTGTTTGCTAACACTATGGTCAGATAAGACAAGGCGTGTGTTCAAGTTTAGTGGCCGCTAAGTAAACATCATTGCAAGGTAAAGATCTATGGGCCTAATGCCTTTGAACTCTACACATCCCTCCCGCTGTGACAGCAAAATATGTGCAAACGCGTTAATGGATTTTTGCTCTTCACTGATAATATGGTCAGGAAGATGATCAATGCCCTTATATACATGAATGACAAAAATATACGTTATATCTTGGACAAATCAGAGTGTATAATACAAGGAGGAACTGGATAAGATACACCAGGGAAGAAGATTGTAGAGGTAAGGCCTAGCTGAGCTAGGCAGTAGGACGTATTACTGACTTCACAAAAAAGTATGTTCATACACAGACTATGTCAACAGCTTAGCTGATAATTCATTAAGGCGCCTAGTCTGTGTCGGTTCTGTCATAGCAAGAGGTCAGTCATCATATACAATACGTAACAGTTACTGTGTAGCACTGGTAAAGTAGGCTAACTATGTGCAAGTGTGCTGGGATTGGTCTATGTACGTATACGTAGGCCTCTCTCTCTCTCTCTGTGTGTGTGCAATGGTGTGTGTGTGTGTGTGTGTGTGTGTGTGTGTGTGTGTGTGTGTGTGTGTGTGTGTGTGTGTGTGGATAGCCGAAATTTAGATCAGAAAAATAAATCGAACTAAAACAAACAAACAAACAAATAAAAAATGTAATATCTATCTTATTGTATTTTTCCCCATAACGACCCTTTATACTATATCTCCTATCTATATCTTTATATTACTTTTTACCACGACAATGTCTTATGATAACATTACATTCATGTATCAGCCCACATGTTTCAATATCAGTATTTCTAGTCATTCTGAGTTGTATTTTTTTAAAAATAGACATAGGCCTACAGTTACAAATGTCTGTATATTTAAGTTGCTCAGATTATATACTCTGGGGGCCTCCATATTGAGAAACCACGAAAAACATGATTTAGGCTTACTGTCGACAGTAGGCTAATTATATTATGTGCTAGTTCGTAATGAGAGGAGAAAATCGATTGGATCACTGACATTCATTAGAATACTGTCCGGAATTACAGGTCAAAAGATGTGGTGTCAATCATCATGCTCTCTCAAAAACATGTAAATCTTCACCAGCATCTAGTCATGCGCTATAGATCTAGTATTTCTGTACTTACCACTGGCTGATTGTTTCCAACTGGGAATTGTTTCACACGGCTAAGAAAACCACAGCTATTTTGTTTGTTTGTTTGTTTGTTTAGTTAGGTTTGTTTTTTCAACGATACCAGATGAATTCGTTATGTCATGATTTATTGTTATTGATATTGCTTGTATTTTCTTCTGTTCTGTTTTGTTTTCTTGAGCAGCTTAAAAAAAAGAAAAACAAAAAGAACCAAATAATCCAGGTACAATAGCGAAATAAATAATATGTATAGTTATATGCGAAGAACAGAAGTCAGTCCAAAGCCATAGTAAAGCGTAAACAGACTAAGTAAACCTGGGGCAGTGACGTAGTCCTTTGGTCCTTTTGTTTAATCCCTACAGGAACAGTGTCGCACCTTCAGTCTCAGTGAACTGGCCCGGGTAGTCTCCGGGAGATGGTGGGCTTAGATTGAGCCAGGCGACGTGACGAATGGGGTAAAAAGCAAAAGTTGCTCCAACTTTTCCCGTTCACGGTCTTGCCAAGACTTTCTATCTCCTGTGGGTCGTTATCTCGTACATGTCCCGACAATAGTACTAATAGGAGGCCTATTTATCTTTACCACCAAACTGTCATTAAAAAACTAGATATAGGGCATGAAAAATTCCAATGATATCCTTTTTCATCAGCCCTTTTACGATAATTCATATCAAACGAAAGTACGTGCATAAAGATCATTTTCTGTCTCTCCCGGCACGGACATGTTCTTTATTTATTTCGCCTTTTGGCCAACCAATGATAACTCCATCGTAAAGAAATATTACCGGTCGTAGAAAAACTGCTCCTTATTTCCCATGAGGCCAAGATGAAGAAATTTCAGAATGATTCAATGATCCCTTCTTTATACGTTGTAACGCCTACCATTTTCATATCAAAGCACAATTCACAACTTGTCAGGATAAGCTGCATATAAATCATAGTAGGCTACAAATGCATCAATGTTCACATTTCCGACTTGTTGAGAAGAGGTTTATCAGCGTTTATGTCACGGGAAAATAATAGGCCTACCTGATTTTATCTTATACAGTATTTCTACTGGTACTACACAGCAGATAATGGTTAGCATAGGTGTTCTCAAATAGTCAGTCTCATAATTTACAGTTCACGGAGATAGTGGGCTTAAAATCAGTCTTGACACCGGCAATATTGGTGGTTTGAAGAGCTAGTTAGAATTCATCGACAAGTTATGAATACTTTTAACTCCATAACTGATGCAACTTGTTTTCAACATGTGTCGTCCGCCCGTAGATTTACATGTAGATCTATAACTCTGCTGGACCTGGAGTATTTTTTATTGTTACAGGCCTATGTAAATCTAGGTCTAAATGTCTGGTCCGTTGGAATTTTTTTTTTTTTTTTAAATAATAACAATGCTCCTTTCAATCATAAAGTTATCAGTTAACCAAGTCTCATCTGTTATCCCATCCTCATTATCGTCAGAGTCTTGTTGCCTCTTATTAGTTTTAATCTCCCACTTCCACAGCGGCATGTTTCCCATCGTTTGACAGTACCGATGACCTTATACGCAGATCGGGCGCAAGACACACTCAGAAGCAGGAGAAAAAAGTGTACACTGCTGCCACTGCTGGTCGTATTGATTAGCAAAATAAACATATAAATGATATTTTTTTTTTTAAGCTATTACTGAATATACTGAATATGGGTAATTAATGACCCACAGTTTCTTATTTTACAGCGCCATGCACAGGTAACCCGGATGATGCACCGCTACATTAAGAAGGTGCCAAAAGAGACTTAAAAAAAGAGAGTGAGAGAAAGAGAAAGAGAGAGAGAGAAAGAGAATGCAACAGTATCTTTGAAGTGTCTTCTCTAAGCGCTAAAATCGACTAAGGGCAGGTAAGTACCAAGCAATTAAGTATGAAACGAACTAATTACTGGCTTAGATACTTACCCTTCCACTAAAACTTGCCACTTGAAGACTGACTGATTGCATGAATAAGATATAGAATAGAACTAATTATAACTTACTAACTTACAAACAAATGACTTCCTAACTAAATAACTTCCTAACTAATTAATCAACCAACTAACTAACTAATTTTATTGGTAACCACTAACTATTGTGAATACTAATCAACTAAGCTTAATTCACTCTTTCGCTCATTTAATAACCATTTAATAATCATTTAGGCTGATAATTTAATTTCCTATGACTAAAAATTATTTTAAGAATCTAATATATTTACTTTTACGATAAAGATATATTAGCTAATTGATTTATTCAATGTTACCTTGACAATGAAGTTAACACCTACAGTTAATATCTCCGATTCATAAATTCGTCGGTTCCGATACCATATCGGGCGTGGAATATTTCCGGCACCCGTGGCCTCTGCTATTTACCTGGACTTGACTCCCTCCGCCCGCCCCAACCCTCTCTCCCTTTTAGCTATGGCCAGGGATCTAGAAGTTTTGCTATAGCGGGTATAAGCCTGAAGGGGGAAGGCAAGGGGAGTAGGAGGGGTGGGGGTGGGGACAGATTCAGAGCCAGAGCAACGGTGCATGGTTAAGTTGATCCAGTGGTCATAGTTAAGTAATTTTGTTATTACTGAGTCGGTCTAGTACTGAGTCGAGGAGTAGGATTGCCCCAGCAGTACCGGTAGCCATTCTGCAGCTTTGCTTAGGTAGACTAGGGAATGCGGGATTGCTACTGCCATAGTCTAATAGTTTTTTGTTTTTTTTTAAATTAATGTTTTACTTTATCAAAATAATTCAATCCATCCTCATATCTCTGTTCCACCTTCCTCCCATTTCTCTCTCTCTCTCTCTCTCTCTCTCTCTCTCTCTCTCTCTCGTTCTTTCTCTCTTATTTCATCCATCATTCTTTTTTTTTTTCTTTCTTCCTTTCTCTCTTCTCTGGCACTGCTGTCTTCTGACACTGACAAGCGTTGATTATTCTCATTCAGGTCGCCGTATAAGACATGGGGGAAGAGTGCCCTTGATTAGCATTAATCAGTTTATGAAACAGAGCCAGTTGGAAGAATAAGTCAACAAAAAAAAAAAAAAAACACAATTTAATTTGTTTTCCGTGCAATCGATGAATGTAAATACTGCAATGGTTTTGTTTTAGGTTATGATTGTTTGTTTTTTTTTTTTTTTACTGCCGCCAGTATTTCCTTTCCCTCTCCTTTGTACTTCTTTGTGTGTCTCTCTCTCTCTCTCTTTCTCCATCTGGTATCTTTTACTCTCTCTCTCTCTATCTTTATATCCCCGCTCTCTCTCTCTATCTCTTTAACCCCGCTCTCTCTATCTCTCTCTTTCTCTTTTTTCTCTCTTGACAGCAAAGGTTTCTCTTGTATTTATCGTCTGAGAGCTGATGATAAAATTAAAAATGTGCACACTCTTGTCATATGTTCCTCGTTGCCTTTTCATTTCCTCTGTTTTCTGTGACTGTTCAAGCGCAGTTAATCATTTTCACCTGAGAAGAATTCTGAAAATAGATAATTAAAACTGCTTTCTTACTTTCAGGATTTTTCTTCTGAATATGTTCCTCATTCTGTTTCTTTTCTTCTGTTTCTTCCCCGTCTCTTTAATATAACTATATTTACTCCATCCCTCTCCTCTTCTCCTCCCTGCCCCAACTTTTTCCCTCTATCTCTCTATCTCTGCCTCACTTTCTCTCTCTCTCTCCCCCCCCCCTCTCTCTCTCTCTCTCCCTCTCTCTCTCTCTCTCTCTCTCTCTCTCTCTTTCTGTTATGGGTCTTTTTAAATTTAAACTTGGTTTTATTGAATAACAGAATTCAAACTGACGTTCGTCTCCTTTGTGCAAATTAAATGAATGCCGGCGGCATGAATTGTCAACCAGTTTAAACCAAGAGTTCTAAATCATTCCGTGAAAGCTGATCATGATCAATAAGAGCATAATATTCATTCAAATGAATTGGAAGACGTCTTGATAAGGGCAGGGTGCCGGGATGGATAGGAGAAGACTGGTTGTGCAGACTACAGAGGTGCCTCTACGAACTTAGGTCTAAGGTATCAAGGCAAGGCAAGGCGATTCATTCATATAATGATTTAGAAAACAACTGAATTTAAGCTATTTCAATGTTCAGCATGAGAGACAGACCTAATATTTTCTTACCTCAAATAACTGAAATCATTATAGATTGATAGAAGGCTATTTATCAAATCCCCAACGTTTTCAAGAAGAAATCATGCGTGTTTCACATTCTGACGTTGATCATTGGCAAGCTTTCATACAGCGTAATCCTTAGAAGCCGTGGCCAGTTAGCCAAAACACATCATACATTATTCATCGATCCGCCCTAATCTAAAACACACAATGCTCACTGACTGACAGGTAATTTCACAGGTTGCTCAAGTCGCAATAAAGAAAGAAAGAGAGAAAGAAAGAATGAAAGAAAAGAATAAAAATGAATGTATGAAAGACAGAAAGAACAGAGTAATGAATTATTGGAAGAATGAAGGAATGAATGAACTATTGGAAGAATGAATAAATGAATAAATGAATGAATGAATGAATCAATCAATGGATGAATGAAAGGGGGAAGAAAGGAAGGAGATCGCAGGAAAGAAAGAAAAAGAGCAGAAACAGATCGAAGAAAGAAAAAAGAAATGAAAAAGACAAACGGAAAAAAGTAAACAAGAAAGAAAGCAAGCAAGCAAGAAAGTAAGAAAGAAAGAAAGAAAGAAAGAAAGAAAGAAAGAAAGAAAGAAAGAAAGAAAGAAAGAAAGAAAGAA
>JBCAUA010829043.1:0-14300 GCA_038406235.1 Peronia verruculata
CTCAATTGACTGTAATTTGTGTTCACTCACGATTCGCAAGCAGGCCACCGAGGTGTTTACATCACTCTCGCCACTCAACATTGATCTATACCATGTGCTCAAGCGTTTGTGCCATTACTGTGTTAAGAATTTGTGTGTGCCATCACTGTGTTAAGTATTTGTGTGTATGATTGCGTTATTATAGTGTAGTTGTAGAAATTCTTCGTGGCTTTGTAATTGTGGTGTAGATTATAATTATGATTCAGATTCTCTTGGCAAGTAAAATCTAGATTCTAGATATAGGCAGTGCAAAGATCAGAGATAGATAAGTCTTATATGGGCTTTTTTGAAATTTTGGTCACATCGCTGTCCGTCACCTTTATTCTCAATTAGAAAACTAAGTATGACCATTCAAGCAGAGAAATTCATATATTTTTCATCATTAGCAATACAACAACCTTGATATTGTTTTTCATTTTTATTGGTGTATTTGATTTGAAATCAAAGCAGTTTCTATCCCATGTGGTGTAAAAAAAAAAAAAAAATGCGTGTCCTCAGTTTCAGAGCAAATGCAAATTTATGATAAAAGACTACATTCCTGTATGCATCAATTGTTTGGTGCTCTTTTCTTAATAAAAGAATGATTTTTAGAAGATTTTATGAAGTTTTTATTATGTGAACCTTTTTATTTTCACTTTGGTGATCGAAATTGTGCGCGTCCTCTAAATTGTGATCACTGGTGTAACTGCAATCCTTTGGACCAAAATTTTTAAAACCATTGCCATCTCCACTAAAAGTGATCTGATCAGCAGAGAGCGGCCTGTCCCTGATTCAAAATGGCAGCACTGTTATGAAGCCAGAACCCAGCACATGTGAAGAGATTCAACGAAATCTGCTTAAAAATGGTGAGTAGTTAACCATAACGTTCACTGGTGTAACATGCCTTTTATAAGGTTTACAAAAAAAGTAAAGAAAACATTCTGGTTCACATCCATAGAGCTCTTTTACCTGTATTATCTGGTAACATACCCAGTTATTGATAGCTCTTTAGCTGAGAAGGCTGCAGCAAAAACAGATTTTCACTGGTGTAACATTCACTGGAGTAACGAAGCATTTTGTTACACCAGTGAAAGTTACAGAGATTGTCTTAATTTGATGCTACTGGTGTGGAAGCAAGTATTACTACTGCTTATAAATCTAGATTCTAGCTACTTCCCCAGTCAACCAACCTGTTCTTTGTAAGATTTTGTGAATTTTGCAGTTTAGTACACCAGTGAATAGAGTGTTACACCAGTGAGCAAGTTCAAAAAGATTTTCTTAGACAGATCCTATGGTTGACTTAGCAGGTTGATCTAGATCTATCTAGATCTTATCCCCAAACTACATCTAGTCCTCAAGCCCCTTTAATCTACCAAACTATTGTGGTTGTCTAGGACTGTAGATTTGTGATGCATGCACTCCTTTACACCAGTGAAAAGACTGCTACACCAGTGAACAAGTTCAAATATTTTCTTGAAATGGTGTGGTTGCTTGATCTCGATAGTAATCTCATTCCACCAGTTGTAGATCTGGTACTAGTAATCATCTAGCCCTCTAGCTCGTCCTTCCTATAGCCCTACCGACCTGTTCTAAAATAGTCCAAACATATATTTTGTGAATTGATGTAAGAGTATTTCAAACGTTATTTTGTTGTTCTTCAGGTGAAGACAAAAGGTACCGCTCTATCTAATGCTGAACGCCAGAGGTTGCTTCGTTCAAGGAGAGATGCAGACCCTGGAAAAGACAACAGTATCTCAAAAAAAGCGAGAATAATATGAGTCAGACAAGACTTTAGAGAAAAGGAATCTAGTAAAGGACATGACCCCAAGAGAACACAGAAAAGTAAAGTAGGAACAAACATGTAGTTGCAGACTGTCTCAGAACTGTCTCTTTGCATCAGTGCAGAGTCTCCAACAAGCATTGAGACATCCCTTGGACCATCTCGTCAAAAGATTGCCTCACTCCAGAAGAAAGCAGATGAAAACAAAAGCCTTCAAATTGAAATATGTGACCTAGAACAAAAATTAAAAACATCCAAGAAGAAACTTGAAGCACTCAGAAAAAAACCCCAAAAGGACCTCAGCACCACCAAAACAAAAATCAAACCTGCTTAGCCCAAGGTCAAAAACAAAATCTCTCCTCAAGAGTGAGAACATTGCTATCATAACGCTAATTTGATCACCTTTGACACTGATTAGTGACTGCTCTAATTTCACTGGTGTAACACAAAATTCACTGGTGTAACGTAGAAGTCACTGGTGTAACACACAATTCACTGGTGTAACAGGTACTGATATCCCTCATCCTGTGATCAGAAGGAGTGGTATCAAGATTAGTTTTCTGTTAGTTGTAGTTGAGGTCCATATCAACTTATACAGCTAGACTCATGGAACTGGTCCTGGTATTTTTGAAATTGTCACAAATGACAGGAAGATATTGAACGGTCTGAAAAGATTTGTTTAGAAAAGAAGCTCCTAAACATCAAAAACAGCTTTCATTGAGGTAAAAAAGTTCATATATCTATTCCTACCTTTAATTAACACAAGCTGGTGCTTTGAAACAAAGTAAATTGATCATATAGAGTTTGTGGGCTTAATTAAAAGAAGCATTACACCAGTGAAATTTGTGCATGCCAGTCCACCTTTTCAATGGTATATAAGTCAAGGGTAGCATTGAATTAAGCTCAGATACTTTGGATTTAGACACACACACAGTTAACATGTTATGAAAGCTAGATATATTAGAAAAAAAAAAAAAAAGAATTAAAAAAAAAAGCCAAAAATTTGCTTGCCTGATGTGGCCAAAATTTGAAAAATACCCATATATGCTGTGTTATGTGTGGGTAAAATGCATTATCCCTACCTGCCGTTACAAAAAAATTGTAATAAAACCCTTAGATTCTTGAAACGAGACATTTTTCGCCATGAGAAGGAATCACTAGTTCTTCATAAGTCGAGTCCAACAGAAAAGTCAAAAGCACTGCTACACTTGCCGGCAAAAAAAAGGAAATTCTTTCCCCATTTTATTGCACAGCTAGTGCCATGTTTTCCAGAAGTAAACAATCTGATGTTAAAGTGCATTATGATTGCTCACATCTTACGGGGGTAGTTCGCTTATTCCAGTGTTGTGAGTTTCAAGACAGATCTAGTTGCTTAAATAACATAAAGCCGTTTGGGTTATTTATGCAACAAGTACTGTTATAAAAACTGCAAGAATGCTTTCCTTTAACGCTGGTGATGTTATCTAATATAATATCTATGTTAGTCTGGCAACATTGTTTTTATCTAAATATGTATAATTTGCTTGCATTTATGTATGAATACATCATACTTACATACATACCCAAAACCAAGGGTAATGAAAATTATTTCTGTATATCAGATGGTTTCATTAATTTGATTAGAAATCATCTGTCAGTGGAGTGGAAAGTTGTGAAAGATTTTTGAAGACGTGTATGTTATCAGCATAGTAATATATAAGTCCAGACATTAGAGTAACAGTAAGTGCATAAGCAAATTAACAATATCATGACACTTCGCGAGAGTAAGGGGATTGCAAATGATACCATACTGCAAAAGAAATAAGTTTTGATAAATAGCAGCAAATTATCAAACACTGTCAATTGTGATAGGTGTACTCAAATAAATGAGTGTGGAAACAGAGAAGGTAAAAAGGTCTACATGTACATGTATTTAATTATGATAATGTAGCATTCATTTAATATAACTAGCACTATTAAGGTAAGGCATGTGGGGGACGAGGAAGGTACAAGTTAACTCTTTTACACTCAGGAATTTTGATGATTTTGAAGTTCAATTTTGCCATTTCAGAGTTGTAAATATGAATATTTCATCTCAGTGAAGCTACAAAATCTAGTCTAGGTCACCAACAGAATGAACTGAAAAAGGCTCTATCAGTTTGAAGAATGAGACAAACAGAATAATATAAATAATGTTGCCACTGAAAGTGAAAAGCTGGCTGTTCCGTATTTTGACAGAATAGAAAATAAGCATATATCTATATAATTCAATACTATCCAGTCATAGTGTTGGAATTTCACAATACTATGTGCACTGTTGTTGTTGAAAAAACAAAATAAATTCAAGAGGTAGATTTAGGAGGCAGGGAAAAGACCTGGGAAATTGTTAACGTGTAAAGATAAGGATCACATAGTAGAAAAACAAAAAGTTGTTGCAGCTATTTTGTCAAGTGTCTAGTCGTGTAAATAACCCACAATATTTACACTATTTTTGTTATTTCAGTCTCTAGTCGAGTAAACAGACACCCATTTTACTATTCCACAGAAAGGGAAAGCTTACGGCATGAACTTCACATCAAAGGCAAGCTCTAACTGGTTAACTGTCAGTGAATATTACATGTAGCTCCTATCCATGTAGTCATGTATCAATGCATAATATGAAACACTCACATCATTCTCTAGAGAGATTTATTTTATGAGATGAGCATGTGATAATAATTCTGTGAAAAGCAGATCAGATGTTAATATTCTTCCTATGGAATCAAGGTATAGTTCAGGAGAAGCTTATGAGGTGATTCAGTTGTTATATCCTGGCTGTAAAATATGAAGTTGCTTGATTCAAAACCTTTTCTGTCTCAGTTCAATATATAGAGCAGTCTGCATCACTTATTGAATAAATACCACTTTTTTTTTGTTTGTTTGCTTTTGTATGGCCAAATATTGTAAATATTGATAGGAATTAATTTTCAATGAGTTAAATATACGTAAACTATAGATTTCAACATTAAAAAGGGTATGTTGCCACTTTTCCAATCTAAAAAAAAAAAAAAAGATCACATTTATAGTCATAAATAAAAAATATTAGTTTTTGAATATCAATGACATTGAACTGCAATACAGTATGAATACAAGTACATGTATACGTGTATGCATACAAGTATAATAACAGATTTGCTGACATAAAAATAAGACACAACACATTTACATGTAGATAGCATAAGATCATAATAGCATAAAGATGTAAATAATATACATGCATATATGCATATGCAATCAGTAACACAAAATATTGTAGATATATTATGCTTCGTCTATCTGCATGATGCTATATCAAATAATAATAATAATAATAATAGAAATAAAAAAGCAAGCACTCCTGTAATTAATTATCATGGCGCTTCCCATGAAACTTTCCATGGCACTTCATTTACTTTTGAATTACTTTCTTAGACATAATAAATGAAACAATTTTTTTTCTTTGACTCCAAAGAACCATATTAATTCATTTGTCCATCCTTGCAATGGGATATGGTCCCTCATAGTTTTTTTTTTTTTTTCAAGAAACTTGAACCAACCCAAATTTTAGTGCTAAAGCAAAGATCACAAAAGTCATGATCTGTAATTGAGCATTGTACATAAAATTGCATGTGAATAAATAAACAGAATGAAAGATGACAGGATCTCTAGTACATGTGGTAGCCATGTCTATTTTTCTTCTTCAGTTTATAACTGCTCCTCAGAAACATTTGACTCCACGGGCCGAAAACAGTTATCCCTCATAGCACAAGATTATCTTTTGGTATAAATTTTCAGTAATCAGAGTTGTCACGAAAGACAGAAGCTGGTATACTGAACAGAGATTGGTGTCAGGTCATCAGTTCAATCACTATTCTGATCATGAAAAGGTCCATAGTGTTTGCAATGTTTTTTTTTTCAATCTTCATTAATTTATGAAATAAATAAGAGATTTATTGATTAAATATTTTCAGTGGTCCACAATGCACCCCAACCTTTAGGGTAGACCCATTTTAACGCTCGACACTGACATTCAGACCAGACCCGCCGTTTTCCGTCGGGTGTGGCCAACCATATTAACACCGGAGTTTGCCGATCAGACACCACCGTCTTGCAATGGTAGAAGAAGAAAATTGTTGCTGTTGTTGCTTTTGAGATGCAGACAAGGAAGGAAAACCAAGACAAGAAGATTTTCAGTGCATCCCATCCAAAGAAAGCGCGATACACTAGGTGAATTTCATCATTTGTTTCCACAGTTGTTGGAAGATAGTGAAAAATTCCAACAATACTATCGCATGAAACATAGCAGTTTCAATGAACCCTAGAGATATGCAGAGCTGACTTGATGAAGGAAACATGGTGTTTCAAAGAACTGCTAGAATTTTGTGAAGGGTCATTGAGGCGGGAAAGGGGACACAACTATGCAGAGATAAATAACATTAAAATTACCTCCCATTTCGCACGACGGACCGTCTTTGATAGAACATGTTTTATTGGAGATGGTCTGAACGGGTACGACACAGGACGTCAGGCATCAGTATGGTAGTTGAAACCGTTTTTTGTTACCTTCCGTTACTAAAGAGCCAGTGCGCATTCTTTTGTGCCCAAAGACGGTCTGGTCTGACCGTCCGTGTCAGGCGTTAATATGGTTGTGGCCTTATGAGTACTCGAAATCTGTGCACCTCTAATCCGGAATTTCTACATTCATAACTAACCAATTGGGAACATGTCACATTTACATGTATACATTTACATGTACATGTATATGAGAGGGACAAAAATGACAGTGATTTGAAGATGCAGTAAAACTAAAATATGGCTTTGGGAATACAATACAATTAGTGCTGTAACTGCACTGAAATACATACACTGTACAAATATATGCATCACAAGCAGATTGAATTTGCAAGGATTAAGCTAAGTTCTTAATGTCACTTTCTGACTACTACCAAATCCACATCGATGTATTATATTAGCAGCTGAATATTGAATTTCTTGCCAAATCTATTTCCAATGAAATCATTCCATTTTTAATTCTTATTTGCAAGCAACACTACTACCATTTTCCCTTCAACAGGTCATACTTTTAAGTATGTTAAAGCCTATTCTGTCAGCCACAGTTTGATAGTTCATTCTGTGATCTGTGAAAAATGTGGGCACAGACTGCATCATGTAGAGGTGCACTTTTCCTACTTGGCACACTTTTCACAACTGTGGCATTTTTGGGGGTATTTTTTATCATTTCCCATCTTCATTTGTTTTCTTTCTTATTTTATGGAAATTTGGTGCTGATTTTTAACCTGGGAAGATATATTTATAGTGTGCCTGTCAAAAACTGACCAAGATAATGCGTTTATTTCAGCTATTCAGTGCAGCCTTATTTGGTGATATTGTGCATCATGTCCGACAAGGTCTCCACGGAGTCCCTAATAGATTTTATTGCTTTTTTCCAGACCTCGATCTACCATGACATAGTGATGGTGCGAGGTGATGATGCGCTAACCTCTCATCACCTTCTGTTTCATGCATCTTTTCAATTGCAGTGCATGTTGCTCACCATAGTTCCACAACTTCATGACTTCCATGGCGTAGACAGAACCAGCGCGGGATCATTCACAGTAATGCCAAAAGTGGGATCTCACTTGTTCTGATACTGGCTGTCTGTTCAGTTTACACTATTAGTCGCATCTATACACATGTACGCTTATTAAATTTTTACATCATCAGCACCACAGACTGAAATCAGCTAGAAAAGTCATCCGGGGATGGGTGAAAGGTGTAGGGTATACTTTGCATCATGTAGACTATCTTTTCTACTTTACATGAGGTTGAAAAGACTATGCCTCAGCTTTTCTGGCACTAGGTCAGGGTGACTTTGACCTTGCAAATATCCATGCTCACATTCACAATGCAGTTCACCCTGGTCATGAACTATTTTGCCAAAGGGATACATTACTTTGTTTTACTAACTATTAATAAACTATTACCTGAGAGTCATCAAAGTAGATTTCTTCAGTGCCTTCGGTTTTGAGTCAATCCATCAAACTAGTAAACATGGCAAGTGATGCTACATAAGGTACTGACGACTACATGAAAACATGAAAGTGGTTTAAAAAATTTTATGTATCTTCCAAACATTTTTGTGCATCAAAGCAAAATTCTAATGTGTACTATTCATGAGACATAAAAACTAAAAACTGACCCTTCATGAGTCTGAAAAGAATGTGAGAAATACACATACAGGAAAATACACATATACAGGAAAAAAGAACAGCGATACAGATCTAAAAATACATGTAGATTTCATATTAATATATAATGAAACTTCCAGTAAGTGCACATGCTAATGTTCTTTTTGTCTGTTATGTAGAAGTAGCCCATATAATACTTCTAAAAAAGGGTCTACAACAATTATTTTTTAAACAATTTTTTTTCCTTGTGACATTTTAACCCCATGTTTCTTCATTGGTGTTTTGAGTGACATTTTTCTGCATTTCTGGATACATTTTTCTTTTTTATTGTTGAAAAAATTGATTTTTCACAGATCCCAATTCATAAGTCAAAAAATTTTCAGAGGTGAGACTGAAACATGCTTCATTGATAAAAGAAATAAAAATACATGTAATTTGATTAATGAGATACGTCATGCTCTTTCCAACTCTATTATTTACATATACATACATTATTCCTATTGTGTGTGCAGATAGCAGAAGAGAGGGAAGATTACACTTTAACCCCTTTTCTGTTTACTATTCTATGTTGCTAGACTAGGCCTACCAACATAAATTCTAAGACTGAACTCTTACTGTGTTTTCCTCCTCTTTTCTTTTGCTCACTCACCCTCCTCTTCCCTCAATCATATAAAAATCAAGTATGAAAATTACATGAATAAAAATGCAAACTGAGACCAAATGAATATTATATACCCTTGTAGTTCTTTACATCCTCCCCATCTGCCACATGTCACAATATAATTAACTACAGCCTTTACAAAATCTCTTTCATTGAGAAAGCAAACAAACAAAGACAAAAGTACCTTCAATGGCAAGGCATATGCAAGTACATGTATGCAACTATGGAAACATATGATACATAACTATAAGATGAAATTGTAAGACAATTACATGTGAAATTTCTTAGATGAAACCATGAAACCTCTCGTGTGCTTTATTTCCAAAATCAGGGCCAGGCATTGTTTTTAGTATGAAATTGACTAGTGCATGATTACATATAAACAATTATTTTCCTTACAATTCATTTTCTTTACATTGACTACAACCCCAAACACAACAACAACAACAAAAAATCATTAGCTGCCTAAAGTCTTACTGTGGGTCTATTAGCTGGATGAAATATTGAACAAACTCTATCAATATCAAACAAAATTTTGTCAACTTTATTAACGAACGTGAATATGGACAAATATATTTTCTGTATCCTCCAAACAAAGTGTTTTTGCATAAAATAAGGCATCATATAATAACTAGTCTGGACAGATACTTGAAAAATTTGTGCCTTCCAGGGAATGGTGATGATATGTCTCACAGTTGGTCAGAATGAGTCGTACGTCACTGGACTAAGAATCATTGTGGCTTGAATGTGATGACAATCGTCTGATACTGATACTAAAGTTTTATATTGCAGAAATGAAGAAAGCATTCAAATCTATTTCTCATAGGGGCATTTGTGAACTATGCTGTTCATATTTGCCAATTTGTCCCCCTGTTTTTAGCCGGTTCTGAGAGGTCACTATGTCTTTTCAATTTGTAATATCTCTTGCCTAGCCCAAAACTTTCTTCAACAAATGAATTAAGATTTTAGATGATAGTCATACTTCAGTTAGGTGATAACTTGACATACGGCTCATTCCGACTGCATGCAGGACTTACAACGAACCCTCCAAAAATGGGCCATTAACGCAAGTAAAACTGTTTTGCGATCAGCATTCATTTTGAAACAAAAAAATAATCCTCGATAAGGCAAATTTTTAAGTAAATTGTCAAATCTCATTCTCACATTGTTGATGGTCTATCAGGACCACGAGGAAGTCCTGTAACTTTAACCTAGAATTAAATAAGGTATCTTTTGTTCTGTGTGCTAGGAGAAAAATATTTTTCCCAGAATGAATGAGGGTTTACAAAGCTGTTTCAATGTTAGCAAAATGAAGAAAGAACTGAAAGTGACTCTGATAGTTAATGCTTTATTGCTATGTTTTCATACAGCATTAACAGAATAAGAATTTAGTCAAGATTTTACACAATGAGTTTTGTTCAAAATTAGATGTGTTTGCCTCTAAAGGAAAGTCACAGAGCATTACCTGTGCATCACCTGCAAAACAAACAAAAGCTCGTATATTTTATCTGTACAGGGTTTGCAATTGTGGAGAAGCACCATATACGTAGATTCCAGGTTTCATATTTATCGCAAACAATAGACTCCAATAGTAAATGAATAGGAAAAATCATTATCTCTACTTCTAGAATACCGTCCGTATCGGAAGCAACCTCTCAAGTCAGTCTGAATACTTTTTTCACCAGAGAATGAAATTCTTAAAACAAGAGGTCTTATGTTGGATCTTACAAATTTTTCCTGCATTTCTGTTGGTCAGTTTGACTCAAGATGGTGTCACAGTATATATTTTAAGCTCACCTTGAAAATGGAAAGTAAATTCGAAATTCCCAAGAGCAGAATGCTTGCAATACTGACGTTGATATCATATCAAGAATATGACTTAGTATTTCATATGGGGGAGGGGGAATGGGGGGAGGGGGGAGGTGCAGGCCCAAAGAGTGATTTTTTAAATTTCTAAAATGCTTGAACTAGGGACATTTTAAGCTTCAAATCTGGGTTCAGCATAATCAAATTAGATAAAAAGTGTGAAAAAAAATTATTGTTTTGTGTCCAGTTGTCATGACAACACTGCCATCTTGGATTTTGTGTCTTGAAAATGAACTGTTTTCAAAACTCTAGTCTAAGGTTCCTAGGGCATACAACATAACCGTTTTGAATCTCGTACAATAATGAACTAGCTTTACGCAAAAAAACAATATGCATTTGGGTTTTGGTCATATACGATGCAATGTTTACCATAAAATTTTGAAATACATGGGCTGGCAGACCTACATGTTTCTCAAACTTCCACCAAATATTCAATTTTGACTCAAAAAATTGAATTACATTTAGGAAAACAGATGCATGTGCTATGAAGGACATATAGTCAAAATTTAAAAAGCAATTGATTCAGGAAAAAAAAAAATGTATGGGAAAAAAATGGGAAACATTTGAAAAACCCACAACTAACATTTCATGATCTTTTTATACATGATCTTTCTATACAGTCTCTTACCAGTCTTCCGCTTTGGGGCCATTTTGGATATAAAGCAGATGATTCTGGTCTCAAACAGTATCTTTTTATATCTATCACAACACTTCAAAGTGTCGAAAAGTATCAAAAACCCAAATTTGATATTTTATCCCAAAACCTCATTTTCAAGACCCACTCCCATTCCTTAAACTTTAAAGAATTTACTATGTTTTCAAAATTAAAACACACACACACACACACAAAAAAAAAGAATTTTTTGGTCACATTAGCCAAGAATATTATACATTGTTTACGTTTCCCTTATATTAACTGAAGATATGTATCATGATTATCATATGAAAGGTACCTCGAATTCACAATTTCTGAAGGCAAACATCCTGCTCCCAATAAGACTACTATTTTTCATGAGTAAAAAACAGGAGGGAGGAAGGCAGATGGAGAGGAGTGAGAAGGAAGACCGCCCTCAAACTGCCAGTTGTTATACTGATGTTCACAGTCTTTGTTTTTTGTTTATTGGTTTGTTTGTTTGTTTTATCTTTCCAGAAACACTGACCACTTCGTTTTCAAGATTTTACACAAACCTTATTCAGCATTAATCTTCCTCTGCAAAAGATCACTTTCAGAATACACAAGTAAGGGTATGAAAGTGATTCTAACAAAGGAGCTGGACAGTCTAGGAACAGGGAGAAAACGAGACTTAAGATACACCAGAAAACGTCAGATGGAAAGGGAGAAAGATCCAGAATATGCAACTGACCTAAATGTCAGGGATGTCAAACTGTTTTCACAAAACAAGTCGGAAAATTTTCTCTGATCCCCGTCATCATGATTATGAAGCGTAATGTGATTAGATCTATTCTAGATCTGGGAGTATAAAGCAGATGGGAGTATCTGGGAGTATAAAGCAGATAAAGATAATTTAGATCTAGATCACGAATAACTGCCCCATTACACTAGTTTTTCTAAGACCATGGGCACTTTTTTTTTTTTTTTGTTGTTGATGTTAGCCCTCTGATGTGTTGATTTTCTATCAACACCTCTCATGCAACTGCATGTTGTCGGATGTGAGGCATTATGCGGTACGAACTTCAATCTCTATCTGTAAACAGTTGCTGAACAAAAAGTCTCTCGTACTTCCAGTTTTTACTGTCATCATGCGAAATTTGTATCACAAATTATTATAAAACAGCAACAGTCTCATGGATTCAGTGAAAGCAGCTGATCGGCCAAAAGTAGGAAGTCTGCAATGACCAAAAGTCAGAATTCCAACTAAAGTGGGATGTTTGACATCCCTGATATGTCTCCATTCAAAAAATGGAATCACTTTCCTTATATTTTGCAGATGACATCAATATTTATGCCACTGCATTTTCTTTTTCTTCTTTACATTACCATAGATCTGAAAAAAGCATTTTTGAGTGAAATATGCCAATGTCCCAATGCTGTGCATAAAAAAAAAAATAAAAAATAAATAAATAAAAAATTAAAAAATAACTGACATATCTATGAAAAATGCTTAAAACGCATGTATAATTTTATAATTAATCATCTGGACATGTTGTGCAATATTTCGTTCTGAATGGAACAGGCATTATAAAATCTCAGACTTCTGAAAGAAGGGTCTATTTTGAGTCTTATCCAAGATGTTGCTTCCATGGCAAAACATGATTTTCCAGTAATTAATTTTTCCAGTAGTTTGGAAAACATGGTGACTGGCACCACCAACCAGATTACTGAAAGACGCCAACTAGACAAACAAACACTAGAAATCAGTTGACATGAAATCAGGCTAAACCTCTCGTACTATCCTTTCCTGCTCCCCTTAAATATTATAATATTGTTTCGTTGGCTATCACAGTTAAGATAATGTTTGTTGATTTAATGTATATTTTATATATATTATATATGTGAGGCCGTGGAGAGGTGTCCAAGTAATAAAATAATCTAATTCACATATCACATTATATCCAAACCTACTCACCCCTCCCTGAGATTTCATATTTTTATTATGCATAGTTAGGGTTAAATTCCCAAACTTCATTCTTCTAGCTGTGGTTGAAACTGCTGAATTGCACTGAGTGAACTACTGAGCTGCATTTTTTAAATGAAAAAAAAAAAAATGCATAATATTTCAAATACAAAGAGGTAAATATATATGTGGATATAGTGCCAGATTAGAATAAGGTGCTGCCCAGAACATATGTAAAGGATCACATCAGAATAATCTTTGCTTCTGATTTTTATCATTCAATGATGGAAATATTACTCAAAAGTAAGGGAGTCAGTTCTTACAAACTTTATGGTAAATATCATATTCAGAAACGTGGCAAAATCTAAAGATCTACTCATGATTGTGACTGATTGCCACACTGGAGATAATCTTCAACCTTCTTTTGACCACACACAAATTCTCAATGACAGATGGCAATATGAGCAATAAATCAATTTTTTGCTCTTTAAAACAAAAACAAAAAATCGTAAAAACTCAACATAATTATTTCATTCATAGGTTCTCACAAACCTAGACAAGTTTTCTTTTTTAACTCTACCTGTTAAATCACAGACAACCACATGATTGTGTTTTCAAATATTAGGAGGTCTATCTATTAAAAAAAACAAACAAACAAAGTACTTCATGTTTTATCATGCTTTTACTGAAGGGAGAAACTTTTAGTAGTATGTATTATGTCCCCAATATTTCTACTCTCAGGCATTCAAAAATGGCTTAGTTCAATGCCCCCAACTCTCATGATTGATGTACATGAGCCATTCATGAAACACTTTTCTTTTCTTTTTTTTTTTTAAAGTACATCCCTCATTGTTTTCCCCACAGACGTGTATTCTTTCACATATTAGTATCCAAAACAGAATGCTTTGAGTCACGTACTTCCTCTGATCCATAGGCATTCAGGGTAGCAAAACGATTATCTCGAAGATGAGTGATATTTGCTGTAATACAAATGATGAAGCACACCTGGTTGTATAGAGAAGAAAAATAAATATTTATAAGATTGGTCAGATTCTATCATACTATCCTCAAGAATGTTAACCCTACAGCTGCGCCGCACGCCAAAACGCCAACAGGTGAAGCCACACTTGGTCCTGTGAAGAACGCATTTAGGCGGTCCTCCTTTCCTTACTATGTGTCGCATCGCTGTGATATTACTCAGTTTGTCGGCAACA
>JBCAUA010829054.1:0-14299 GCA_038406235.1 Peronia verruculata
CCTCTAACCCATTGAAGAGAAAGAAGATGGCTCTTTCCATTGAGTTGAAAATGAAAATGTTGCAGGAAATAGACAGAGGTGCAATGTCTAAGAAGACCAGAGCTGAAAAATATGGCATCCCCCAAATACACTCGATGATATTAAAACATCGGGAACATGTGGAGAAAGAGGCAGCCTCCTCATCTTTTTTTTTTTGCCTCATAGGTAATTCCAGAATTGTTTCCCTTGTCAAAAAGCTGGAAGACAAACTTTCATAAATCAAATCCATGAGGATGGTCCCGGCAAATTCGATTTAAGCAGACTCAACTGTATTTATATGAACTGGTTATGCTTGTTAAAACATGGATATATTCAGTTTGGTTTGGATAAGAGCCTTCTACGCAGTTCTAGACCTATTTTCAAATTAAAATTGATAAACAGAGCTCTCAAGTATCCAAATAATGCATTAGACCTCCTGGTTGTTTTGGCGTTTCCAAGAAAAATAAATAATGAAAGACGTAGTGACTTCTTATTATCACCTGCAAAATAGGCTTACCAAATGGACATGTCTATTTCAGAATGTCTATTGTAGAAGACAGTGAGTTTTGTTATTTGAGAGTGAAAGGCTATGGTGAATCCCATGTGTATCAACATAAAATATTATGGCATCAGTGTAATGGTGGATTCTTATTTGTTGTATTGACCATATGTTTTATATGATTTATCTATTTTTATTCTTCTGAATGTAGATTCACAGTTTTAGTTGTGCCTGAATGACCAGACTTGAAAATTCACATTCAGCATGACTTACAAAAATACCTCTATATCTGCATTGCAGTGCAGCATGACTTGCCTCTTCATCATAATTTGATTGTTATATGTCTACATATTAAAACCTGCATCAATTTGAGCTATAGTATCCTAAACTGTTCTGTGTCATCTTTCAATGACCAGGCAAAGCGCATTCAGAATCCAGATGAAGAAGTGGAAGTGGAGAAAGATGATCAGTTTAATGCAGCCAGTGATGGTAAGTTAATATAGGAGAAGGTCATAGGGCTGAGGAATAAAGCATCTGCCTCTCAATGAAAATGTTCAATGTTTGAATTGTATTTGGGAAGGGGTAGAGACTTTTTTCTCGTTTCAGGGACTTAATGACCCCTAACTTTTTGAGAGTGGAAGCTCAATGTCTACCCTTGTCAGATAACAGCCAATATATTTCAGAGGTCCCCGGTAGACATTATGGTTGGAGAATCCTGGGCATATTTAAAATTTAGTTCAAGGGTAGGCAGAGATACTGTTTTCAATACAAAATTCCCCAAAATGCCAAATTTCTACCCAAAAATTTGTATTCTTCTGACCAGATTAGGCGGGCACGCAAGATGTAAAAAGCCTGGTGTCAAGACTAAAAGACTATATATATCGAAAAAAAAGTTGATTGTGACAAACTTTAAAGGGGAGAATATTTTATTGCAGCTTAGTCTGCTTCTCCATTAGTTTAAGTAGACCAAACTGTATCTTTTAAATCTTAAGTACATTGTATGTACCGGTATATCTGAAGTTGTTATAGAAATGAACAAAATTGGTTATCACATTTTTTTTTTCTGCTATTCTTCAAAACCAGCTATTTTTAACATTTTCTATCGGAAGGATTTGAAATATCTACTTTTTTTTTTTTTTTTAAATGTAGTTTAGATTATGTCAGACAAAAGCTAACCATCTTCTGGATGATTTCAGTTTTATATTTATGTATATGATCTTTAATAATTGTTGCTGAGCACATCTGTGAGCACATGAGTAGCCCGGCAGGTATTTTTGTTGTTTACTTTTTTGTTTATTTTTACTTGAGTTATCTTTTGTTTAATGTTGTCTGTGTGTGTGCATTGTGAATATTTGTAGAAATGCCTATAAAGCAATGATTTGTTTTGAATAGTTAAAAGGCATCTCACTCAAAGCATTTGAACCTGTGCCTATTTCATAAATAATGACAAGCATGCCTGAATATTTAATTTTGTCAACAGACTCGTGGCTGGCAGTTCCTGAACCTAGTGACCCCAATAACCAGGGGGATGCAGGAGATGAGGAACAGGGGCTTCAGAAAAAAGTGGGTCAAGCGAGACCAACAGCAAGTGCCAGCACAGTGGACAGTTATGATGCTGCATTCATGCGTCATAGGACAGATGATAGACAACCTCTGACAACAGTCCACAACCAGCAAAGTTATGCCCATGATATGAATGATGATGATTTCTTTGGATCTTGACCTCCTGATCGGATAAATATATAATTTAGTGCAGTTTTATTTATTTATTTAGTCCAGTGTGATAGTGTCTGTGGTTATCACTGACTTATGATGTGTACCTCCTTAACTTTTACTCATTTAGTACTAAAGGTCTTAACAGCAAATATCTGGAGGTTTTTTTTTTTTCCCAAGATCTTTGTACTGTTTCTTGTGTGCCTAATATACATCCTGAAGTAAGGATATATTTTTCCAGCTTTATCATTGGGAGAGAAAACAATTCTTGAGCTATAGGCCAATTTTTATAAAATCAGTGACTGGAATTTTAATCAGTAGACCTAATGAATATTCGATATTTTAAAGTTTATACATGTATACAGAAAATTTGTCAAACATAAATCTAAAACCATAGACGCATTCAAGAAATATCATAAGAATTATCTTTAATTCATCAAACGGATTAAATCATCCCTACTTGTAAAAGATATGAGCCTTGCCTACAGCTGGTAAAGACTCCTCAGTTCTGAATGTTATTGGTGGGATGGATGTGAAAAAAAAAAAAAATCTGTTTTGCATATTTCAGTTGCAAAATCATTACATGTATTTCTGAGATGGAAATTGGGTTTGTAATGTGTTCTGTATCTATTCAACACACTTGTGATTTATGATTGATAAGGAACTCCCAAGAAGTTAGTTTTACATGTCCACAGAAGACTTGAATTTCCATTATTTGAGTCACCATGTTATATAGAATATAACATCCTCATCTTAAATTCATATGTGGGATTCATCCCTGGAAAATCCATTTTCAAAACAATTCAAAACTGTTTTTTTTTTTTATTATTCATTCTCATCAAATTAACACAATGTGAGAAAATACACATGCATACATAATTGATATACATGTCAATTTGGATATTTCTATGTCAGGCAAGAACTTTCATCTCACCCTCAAGGCATATAAATCAGATTGATTCATACTCTGGAAAGTTACATGACCATCATTTCTTGAGAAGTTTATTTCAGTTCTGTAAAGATATTGATGATAATGTAGGAACTAAATTCTGCACAAGACCTGTTTCACTAAATATAACTTTATAAATTTGCCTCCACTTTGACTCCAAAATATATATTGTGTCGTCAAATTTTGGAAAATAATTGATCATTCTAAATTATCAAGTATGTCATTTAGAAATTTCAGTATCCTGAATATGAAAGACTTATCTCATAATTTTTAATTTTCCATTTATGTTTGACATCATCCTGAAGTATTAATTTGAAGTTTGTACAAATATTTAATTATCTGAATTTTTCATCATTTATCAAGCCATGACTTCAGTTGTAGTGATAGGCCATAAACTGGAGAATTTCTCAACATCTCTGGAAATATGGTTATGCTATGATTTTACAGGTCCCACTAAAGTATTGAACTGAAATACAGTGGTCTCTGCCTACGTGGCTGGTCACAGGGAAACAAAAACAAAAAAATAAAAAATAAAATAAAGCGCGCTTTTAGATGGACAGGTTCTTGGATGGATTGAAAACTTCCGCAACCCATCTGACTACTGATTGCTACAATTAGTGATCATTGCCATTACTTCAAGGTTTATCTTTGTGATTTTATCAGTTATGCCCAACTTCTTTCAAATGTTGAGTGAATTTCCTTGTGACATTGTCTCTGTTAAATTAAAACATGATGTTGCCATGTTATCTTATGAATAACTGCATTAATGATTGGAGTGTTTAAAATCAACTGGACCAATCAGAGATTCAGAGCAGGAAAGCAATGATCAGTCAAGAGACTATAGGTAATTTCCCATTATACACAGAATCAATCATAGACATTGTCCCACTCATTTGGAGACAAAGGAATGATTACAGTCTAGGCCATGCACGGCCTGATTACAGCCACTTATTCCCCATCATCTTGACCTCCTCATATCCTTCTTCACTCCATTACTTCCCTATTTTATTGCACATGCAGTGCTTTACATTTCTCTCAAGCTGACAGTGTGATCTGAAATTACACCATGAATACTGGCATGCCCTGGTTGAGCACCAGGCTTTTTGGCAGATTTCCAATTTAGGAAATAAATTATTGAAAAAAAAATCAGTTTTGCGGCAGAGGCAGATTCTCAGGTGGGCCGGATTCTTACTGATTCTTAGGTTCTTAGGCAGAGACCACTGTATTCATAAATATTTTTCTCATCCAAATATTGAAGTCAGATATAGTGTGTTATATAGGTGCTACACTGCTGGTTTAACTTTTTCAATATATGTACTTTTTTTTCAAGCTTAATACATTTTATAATAAACTGAGTGAAGTCTGCTGGAGTAAATAATGTCCTATGCAAGAGATAGTTTTATCTGTCTTGATAGATAAGGTTACAGTCATGTCCTTTATAAATATTTCAATGAAATCATTGTGATCCCCAAAGTTTGTTAATTTACTGCCCTGTTTTTGTTTTTGTTTTTTAATTTGACTTTTTCAAATGGGGTCTAACATATTAGCTACTTGTTGAAATACTGTTGGACTTTATTTTCACTTACAGCATAATATGTAAATTTATACAGTGCATTAATACACACCCATGCAAAATATATGTCTGATTCAAAGCTCTAAAGCTCAATTTTTTTTACTAAGGTGTTTTTTATTGACTGTCTGTATTAGATGTGGTTTGAAATATAAAGTGAATGAACAGTATATATATAAAAATGTGATATCCAACATACTCTACCTGAACATTTCAGTGAATCAGTATTCAATATTTTTTATTTTTAGTTTTAATCTTTCCTTTATTTTTACATTTATTTTTCATTATGTGATTTAGCCATGTATTTTGCAAACTTGTACTCAATGCATGTTAATATTTTTAAATAATGTGAGCTTGTTAATTACATTCACATTTATGTCAGTGACATCAAACAAAGACATTTCTATGATGCACAGTTAGTGTAGCTTGTTGAAAAATTGTACATTTATGTGTTTAACATATCTTATGGAAAAACTATGAAATAGGAGTATGTCAATGTTTTGAACTGAAATTTGTTGGTATTGTTGAAAACTGGCCAGTTATATGTCCCAAACATGGGTATTCCCAGTTCCCATAATTTGATCTGCACAACTCCACGAAATAGTACAATTTTATTTTTTAAATACATGTAACAGGTAAAAATTCCAGCATATGTCCATGTTCACTGGTTTCATGAACCATGATCCCAATTCAGGCCAGTACATATTGAAAGAATGGACTCTCCTATAGAGTGCTTTTCAGAGTTTCAGAGTTCAGAGTCTGGTCATGTTTTCATTTCACTAATGAGAAGAATGACTACCAATATAACTACCAAAGATAACTGCCAATATGTAAGTTAGAGGAACATGCACATGGAAAGGAGGAGATTATGTGTATATGTACATGTATTTTCACTATGACCAGTGAGCATATCCAGTCAGTTGATGTAAATGTCTATGGTCTTTAGACTTTACAACTTGTATTTTATATTTACATGTATTTCTGATTGAGGTTTCTTGTAAATGTTAATATTTTGTGGATCTTTATTTTATTTTATTTTTTCAAAGCAGTGATTTTCCCAACCTCTTTGCTCTATGATAATGCATTTATATGATCCTGAGAGTGAAATGTTATTTCCAGAGGTGCAAATCCATGCTGCATAATCATTAAATTTCTACACCATGCTATAATCTTTGGTTCAGGTGATCATCTGTCTTACTTTATTATTACTTTATCAAAACATTTTAGTACATGTATTGCTTCTACTTATGTTAGATTATTGTCATGTTCCCTCACTCAAAACAAAAAAAGTACATGTACTTTCTCATAAGAAACACAGGCTAGAAAACAAAGTCATTGTAACCTGTTGACACAAGTAATGTGGTGATGGTTTATATACAACATGTGACTTGCTACTTAATAATGCAACGGTGGTATATTCTATAAATACTGACTGGCTCCTCTGTGATATTTCGTGCCATTCATTGAGACTTGAAAAATGGTTTATCCATCCCAGTTTTGTCAAAGTATTTTAAGTGAAAGGCATAGTCGCAGCTTATTTCCAATCTTTCAACACTCAATGGAAATATTAGAAAGTAAGTATATGAAATAGCCCATACTAGGAAAGGAAGAACAGAAATCAAAGGCCTCATGACCTTCTTAAGTCCTCTCAAGTACCTTGTAAGTCAGTAATCAAACATAAAAAAAATGATACTGGAGGGAAAGGTCAAATAGTTTTTGTTATTCCATATTGAGTAACAACTGGACACCCCCGATCACATTGCTCACTCAACAAGTTTCACATTGACCAGCGATCAACTTGTTGACGATAAAAGTGAGCTACAATTATGCATGTATGAAAGCTAAAACAGCCTGTGTATCTGTTTGTTTACATACAAGATAGCCCACTTGTGTTCTCATTCTATGCCAGTATTGACCAGTTGTGCACATTTCTTTGTAGCCATGCAAAGTCAAATGCTGGCCTATATGATCTAAGAAGAATGATCAAAGTCCTTGTGGCCAGAGGGGGGATAGCTTACAGTGTACATGGAATGTTTTTGAGATACATACTGTAACATGAACATCAACACACCCCTTTATGAAATGGCTTGGTCCATTGAGATGCACTAGGGTTATGGATGAATGTGTAACAGAATGGTCGGTGTGCTACGGGCAACAAACTTGACACCCCTATGTAATTGGCATTTACTTTTTAATTTTAGCACAGCCCTTCTTCTGATAACTAGTTTCAAATATTATGTATGAAAAAAAGGGTGGAGTTAGGGGAGGGATTTGAGGTAACACATTCATGCAGTCAGTCAGAGGTCCAATTTCAGTCTAAATTGTGCCATTTAGAAGACTGGATGGAGTCAATGGTCATAAGTCAAAAACGAAACAAAGCACTGTTGCCTATCGTCTAGATTGACAGCTGTCAGCTCACCATTGAAAATTCTACTCACTTTGTGGCTGGTTCGCAGGTCTAGAAAAAAGAGTGAAGTGTGCATATATGTACATGTATTTCAAAAGAAATTCTATAGATTCAAACATTGATGCTTGTTAAAAAATCTTTGGAAACATCTATTTTTATTGTCATGATTAGTTATAATGTAAAAAGTGCATATGCAATCATTTCCTGAAAAGATGCATCATTGTGTCAGTCCACAACTTGAAATAATCTGTTTTTTTTTGTGTTTGTTTTTTGTGATAGTGTATGCTGAATTAAGTAATATTTTATTTATATATCAGTAAAACTGTGAAAATGATAATACCATATGAGACCTGACACAATGAAACCAGGCACTGGTCAAACTAAGCGACCGGAGAAATCAGGTGGTTTTCAACAGTGAGTGAATTTTTAGCGCATTTTTTTTTTCTTCATCAAACCCTTCTATATCAATCTAAAAATGCATTTCATTAGTTCACTTTACTGAAACAGATCGAGTAAAAGCCGAAACATTGTAATTTAGTGCCATGACCCAAATAGGCTTTATAAAGATTTGCAAAAGTGATCGGCCATTTTCTCAATAAATTCAGCTGCAGCAACAGGTCACTCCTATCGCCTTTAATTGCCAATATCTCAAGTTCTACGTCAGGTAGAAAAGTTCATTTTTTCACACACTGGAAGAGAAATGAATAATTTTTTACAGCGATACCAATAACTCCATATGCTCGAAATTTGAAGAGAGCCTGATTTCATTGTGTCGCATCTCATACATGTATGTCAGTGGTGGCGTGCATTTTCAAACTTTTTCTGTTGAAGACTTGAGCCTGATTTCATTGTGTCGCATCTCATACATGTATGTCAGTGGTGGCGTGTATTTTCAAACTTTTTCTGTTGAAGACTGCTCTCGTCAAATTTCAGCGTTCATGTCCATGTAATACATGTACATTCAGATTTATTGTTAGTTCACTTTTTTGTCTCTGGACTGGCCACATTATTTCTTCAATTCAGATAAATAAGAATTCATATTTTATCAGTGGTTAGTAGTAGACAGACAATAATATGTTTTCTAGATCTTGCTTGATCTTGTTCATCTGATGTGACAAAAATTTGTATTTTGTATATTAATTTTATCAATCCACAAGACACATTCTTTTGTAAAGTCATACCTGTGTGATATGTATGAAATTTTTCATGAGGATGCATTCCTGTCTTACTTCATAGATACTGTATGTAATATGTATACACAAGATTGTCCATTAATACATCATGTATATACATGTATATACAGTACAGGTTCTTTATGCATTTATGTGTTGACTTTTATGTTCACATTTTGTAATATGTTTTGCAAGATTTTGAACTGTTACAGGATCTTGGACAATAAATGCACACATTCTCACAAAGCTTTTCTGTGATACACATGCAGTAAATACATGTATTGGTATCTATTCAGTGAATTTAAAAAAAAAAAAGCAACATTATTTAGACAGCTTTATACTGTATAAGAAATTACTTGTAGGCTTATGTGCACAGGACAAACTACAGTCAAACACAGAAAACTTGAATTTTTCTCAGGGATGGAAAAATGTAATCTAGATATCCATAGGGAACATAACCATGATGGCTCTAATGTGCTCCAATCTGAACGGCATTTTACTCTAGGAACTAGCGCCCCTCAGTTCACCTACATTACATGACATCATTCATTGTCTTTTGGGCAGCGACAAGGCTATGGGTGCATCATGTCATGTTGGCTATGGTTAAACTTATTCTTTGCAATAAAGACAGTGTGTGTGTCCACCACTCACCACATAACACTAGTCCACATTACCACATTCGTCTTCAATGATGTCCAAATTTAGACCTACACTACACACTGCCTATCCCCATACCTCCATACGCCTTTCCCTTATGACCAACAGCATGAAGTGAATAAGGTCTGACATTTTTTGACATTCTGCCCCTTTGAGATCCATTAAATGATCTTGGAATTGTTCAAGAAATTTGTGATGACAGTTCGAGAAAATGCATGTTAATAATAAAAAAAAAAACAAAAACAAAAAACACAGGAATTTAAATGGGATGGCGTTCAACATTTCCGTGAATTTGAGATTTGTGTGTTGGAGTTTTCTTTGCTCAACTATTTTGTGCCAAAAGTTAAACATCATTATGCATGGTTCACTGAACAGTAAATGTAATGTGAATCATCAGTTTGTTCATTTTCAAAATTCAAGCATATCATCATAAAACTGCTGTAGGGACCTAATATGAGTATATAAAGTTTGGGGGGGGGGGGGGATTTTTATTGTTTTTGCGGATAAATATTATTTTTGTAAAGCCGAATAGATCATGGATGGCACATACATGTAAACATTGTTACTGTAATGCTGTCCTTGTGAACAGTGAGTCAATGGTGATCAATTTGATATGTTTAGTGGTACACATACATCATAATACGAATAGTCCATGGTTGTGTGTTCTATGCAGTACCGTGCTAGAAGTATTGATCCTGCACAGTTGTAGGGTAATAAGTGTCAGTTTTCATATCCAGTGCATCAAGTAGGCTACTATAGTCAGAATAATATATCTTACATATTAATATTATGGTACATGTATAACTTATTTTCCTCATGTAGTAAAGGATTGTACATCCGTAGCAAGCAGTCTAATGATTTATACTACATTCTCATAATTCACTGCTGCTGAGACAGTTGCCACAACACAGTCAGTTGATAGTTTTATCAGTCCCTCCCATCAGTATGTGTTGTTTCAGCATGCCTAGCACTAAGGAGAGTTACATGGTTTTTTGCTTGTCTATTAATGTAAGTACATATGGTACAACATATGACTATTTGTACAGTGTCACTACTGTATACAATTACTGTGATAGCATAGTGTAATTATTAATATTAATTACATGTTCTAGCGCTGCTTTGCTCCTTAACTGCATTAGTATAAGTAAGACTGCACAGCTTAGCGTTTATTTATTAACTAAAGAAAATGGATCATGTACATTTATCTGGACTACATGTAAACATGTAATGTTAGAAATGTTTTCGTTTTTTTTTTTATTCAGTGTATTTCTTGTTTCTGACTTTACAACTGTGGTCACCATTCAATGTCCATGTTGTTGTTTTTTTTCCTCAGTACATGTATTATTACAATTATTACATGTACTAACAGTCATTTATCATGGCAACAGTAGGCCTATGTACTTTGTGTATAAAAATGCAAAACTAATGTTACTTGCACTGTAGTTACATGTCCTTCCCTTACAAAAACATGTACATGTATCTATGTATACATGTTGTACATTATCAATTTTTATGTTTTTTACAATGATGTATGCTAGTTACATTCGGATAAGGTTGTTTTTCACACATATAGGGTTTTCGGATCCTGAGAATGATTTTTCGAATGCTTGGACTAGGGATATTTTAAGCTTCAAATTTCAATTTAGTATGTCCAAATTCAAGGAAAAATGTGGAAAAAATCTTTGTTTGGCATCCGGGTGCCATGACAGCGCCGCCATATTGGATTTTGTGTTTTGAAAATTAGCTATTCTCAAAAGCATAAGGCTCCTAGAGCATTGAATGGAATTGTGTGAAATTTTGCACATGAATAATACAATCTTATCTAAAGGACAAAATGCATTTGTTTTTTGTTTATATGTCATAGTCATAGAATTAGAATATTTTTTATACATTTTTTAAATATGTAGATCTATATTGACAGATGTAAATTTTTCGCAATTTTCCAACATATATATTCATTTTTCCTTCAGAAACGGAAATGAAACTGAGAAACAGCGATGCATGTCATCAAAACACATGCTATGGAAAATGTATATTCCAAATTTAAAGGCAACTGGTTGAGAGAAAAAAAGCCTTAGGGAAAGAAATCAATCATACATATTGAGAAAATCGCAATTGAATTTTCATAATCTCTCTATACAGTCATTTAGTGGGGTGGTGTTGGTGCCGTTTTGGGGCATAATGCATGTTTCTGGCCCTATCCATTATTTTTCTGGTATGAGAAGAGTTCAGTGTAGACATCATCCCCTACCCCACCCCTGCCTTTCAGATTATTATTTTTTTTTAATATATATTTTAATATTTATGGGATATCCTTTGGAAACATATCCACAAAAAAAAAAAGAAAATATATCATTTAATAGCTGAAAAATCATTGCTTACAACTACATTTCCATTTCTACAGATAAAACACACGTATAGACAAGCAAAATATACCAACATTTGAAAGTAGCTGACAAATCGTTGCTCATAACCTACATTTTTATTTCTTGAAACATACAAACACATACAAAAAAAATATTCTGTCATGTAACAGGAGCTGACATAAATTTGCTCATAATGTAGGCCTACATTTCAATTTTCTCATACATAAGAACACAGAAATACACAGATCAAAATATTCCAGCATCCAACAAGTGCTGACATTATTTTGCTTATAATCTTCATTTAGATTTCAACACAAATATGATACACAAATGCATAAAACAAAAAAAAAAATTCAATCATTTAAAAGGAGCTGATATAACTTTGCTCATAATCTACATTTTGATTTCTTCACACATACAAAAACACATATGCACAAAAAAACAAAATATTTATTCCATCATTCAGTAGGAGCCAAAAAAACTTTGCTCAAATTCTATAACATTATAACAACAAAAGTAGCAGAAGTTGGTTCATTCAATGACTAGAACTTTACAGGGAACTGAAAGGCAGGACCATTGCAAAAGATATCCCCTACCCCACCGCATATATAACCTTCTAAGTTTCCAAATTTTATTATTATTATTATTTTTTTTTCATTACCCTCCCACCTTCCCTGCCAACCTCTATTCATCTGCTCTCTTCAAACTTTAAATCTCACCCTGGCCACTTCCAGGGAGACAATTCTGGGTCGAATGGCGAATAATCTTTTACGCAGTTGCGCCCGCTACATATATCGGTTTGTGTATGCGTAGTTTGGCCAATCTATCTGTCTCATCACTTTCCGTAATTCCAGTCCAGATGTGATGGAATCCACATCAGGTTTATTGTCCTACCTTGTTTGTTGAGTGTTGTATGTACATGTATTTCATCTGTGATATCCGCTCGCTCTACTTTCTTATTACTTTGAAAGCTTGCGAGCAAGTTGGTGAATACTGTGAGATCTCTGTGTGTACATGTAGTCTGTTCAAATGTTGAAGGGTTGTCTCGGCTTTAAGTAAGTAGCTGCCTGATTTTGGTGAGAATTTTTGTGGATAGAAATTTGGAATTTGGACATTTTGCCCGGACAGTGGCACGCAGCCTACTCTTTCATCAATTTTAAACTGCCAAGAGTTCTTTAACTTGCGTAACGTACACACGGATCTCCGAAATATATTTGACTTTATCCGAGAAGGCTAGACATCGGACCTTCCTACCCAAAGGAAGCCAGGGGACCCTTGAGTCGCTGAGAAAATGCGAGTTTTCAATTTTCGTGTCCTACCATCCCCCAATGCAGGACCCATGAGTCGATCCGTGAGGTGAGTTGTTTTCTCCATGAGCTGACGCCAAACCTCAGGGACACTGCGCCCTGTCTTTGAATATCATGTCTATGACTATGACCATTCGGTTTATCATGGAATGGATATGCATGTAGTAACTTGGGTAAAAGTGTCCAATTTTGAAATGATTGTGATTTTGTTAATAAATATGCGCAGGTTCTAAAGGAACAGGGGGTGGGCGAATACGTACATGGGCTGCTCAGCAACTAAAACATTTGTTTTTCAGAGATTGAATTATATTTATTCTCGAATAGGACTTAGACAAAGGCGGACACCAATCAGAGAGATTCAGGTTGAGAATAATGTCTTTAACAGAGCTATCTGAATTCGAGTGTGAAACAGGTCAACAACAACAACACTACCATCACCAACAACAACAGCAATGACAATAACGACATCAACAGCAGCAACAACAACGACATCGACAATAACAGCAACAACAATGGCTGAAATGAAGGCGCAACGACGACAACGTCGCCAAACTACATCCACTTGAATACATCCTAGGAAGCCTTTGTTTACTTGTGGGGGATGTGGGAAATTACAGAGTAGACAACTCTTCTGACTAGGTTGAAAAACTGCTGAAAACAAACTGTCAGTTGGGAGCTCGAATGTCGCTTAATTAAAATGCAGTTTCTGCACTAGCATGTTAACCTTTTTTCCTTTCAATCTTGGAGATGTCAGTGAATGAGCGCGGTGAAAGGTTTCAGTTTCACCATGATAAGGGTGATGCGAAACTGTACATGTATCAAACTCAAAGTCAAAGCAAGTTTAACCCCAATATGAGGGTTGCATTACTACTGGTTTCTTCAACGCCAACAAACATTCCATACACACGAAAGTGCAAGAGCCTCAAGCACTTCTGACTTATTCAGTTGAATGTGAAAGTTCTAAAATTGTTTTGATAAATAATCTCTGGCTATCATTTTTTAAGCACTTTGAAGTGTTTTAAAGAGTGATTAAAATGAATCTGTGGTTCACTTTTATTTTATTCTCAGCGATATTCGTATGTCTTAAGTTACATAGCTAAATAAAAATGGCAATCATAATGTATCACAACAACTTGACGTGCTGGCTAAAATCAGACTTCAGATCTGAAATCAACGACCCAAAATAACACGTTTTCCAACTGGCAGACAAAAAGTTGGACCTTTGTTGACCAATGTTATTGTTAATATTGACATTATAGTTGCTACTGGAGCTGTTGTTTGTTCTTTTAGGCTGTTATTTGTCATTTAGAAGTGCATGTCTGAGTTCCTTATTTCATTAGTAACGGTATCAACCAGTCCACCTGGGATCCGAGAAAAATGCGGCCGCACTGCACTTTATCATACTTTATGAGGCCGCATTTTTATTTTACCCACTTGCCGCACGATTGCCGCACTTTTTGCCGTTTTGGCATTTTTTTGCCATTTTTCCGCATTTTTGTATGTTTTAATGGAAGTGAATAGAATTCTTTGTTGATTTTGAATTTTTTTTTTTAATTTGGGAGACTTTTCTTACCTGGCACGAGAACAAATGGGGGGGGGGGGGGGGGGGGGAACCCACGCACCAATTTTTCTTTTTCCCAA
>JBCAUA010829065.1:0-14299 GCA_038406235.1 Peronia verruculata
GAGCTCCCGTTTCCAAAACCGGAGGAGTCAGATCACCGTGAAAAAAAAAAAACGGAATTCCGGTTTTAACCGGAAAAAGGGCATCTCTGATAACTTGTTTTGACTCATCAGACCTACTGTTCGGCTATGCTCATAGGGCCTTCAGTTCTTCCTTTTTCTCAGAGATGTAATAGTTTATTGACTTCAACACAAAAAGAACAGAATGCAGAAGATATACAATAACAGAGCAAATTCTTTCATGGTAAACAATCATGGAAAGAAGAGTGCCAGAAATGCACGTTGAACATTATTTTAAAATGATGATAAAATTGTGAATTCTTTGTTCAAGCCTTTTCATGGACAAGACACTAGATAACTGCCTCACTTGATTAATTTTTCTGCTGCCATATAATCATATATGACAATCCTTTCAACTGATAACAGATGATGCACAGTCTTACAAACCATGACAATTAAAATGTTGAAAATGTGAAAATTTAAAGGGTAGTGATGACCATTCTCTTAGCAGTGAGACATTCACTAGACAATTGTACATTATATGCAATATTCACATTTGGAATATCCCTGACATAAGCAGCAAAAGCATCTTAAAGCACATGTAACAAAAGCACGGCATTTAAATGGTAAACTGGATAGAAAAAGGTGATGTGACAGCGATGAAATAGGCCAGACTGTGAGAAATCCCATCTTCACATAAAGAGCAAGCCAATTTTGCCTTGAAACACCCAGCCCATTACAAAGTTTCTAGATTCAAGATATAGAGTCAAACCCATGGGAGTTTAGAGATGACTTCACTATTTGATGCTGGAACCTTGTAAGCATCAAGTTTTTTGCTGTTTTTTTTATTTTGTTTTTGTTTTCACGAGTGAATTTTGAGTGGAAACTTGTTGTTTCTTTGCTTCACATTGCTAACCCAAACATAGTACAATCAGCATAACTAGATAGTATTTCCTGGCTACAAGAGATTTCTCATATGTTTGCTAGAAGCTGGTTATATGTGGATAATATGGTTAAGAGAAAAAAAAAAAAAAGCAAGAAAACGCAACCTCTCTCAAACAATGAATCCACCAAGCCAACAATTTGTTTTAGTCAGTCTTAGAATATGAAAACACAGGCACAAAATGGCACATTTTGAATTGTACTCAAGACAAAATATCCACTGAGGTGCGTCTGTAAACATACACCACTTTCTTGCCAGTTCAGGGAATTTGTAGAAAAAAAAAAAAAAAAAAAAACTGGAGAGAATAAAAAACCTGATGAAAATTGGTGTCCTGAGATCCTTCCCAATCAATGAGTGAAAGCATTGTGAGCAAAGCACTGATATTCTTACCTGGACTCATGGGGGCATCAGCTGCGTCAAAGTGTTCCACCTCTAGATCCACTTTGCGGGCAAGCTTATAACGGTCGCTCTGCATCTGCTTCATGCACTTTTTAATAAATCCAACATAGTCTGGAAAAAATGACATAAATAAGGACACTGTAATGCAACATTTACATTAATATTTACATCACTAAATTCATGAAGACATATTTAAATATTTCTGATATGTATCAAAAATATGGGAAGGGTAATGTAAAAGAGATATCTATACACATTCTGTATAAATCTGTAAATAACTTTGAGCTACAACTATGTGACTAAATCATAAAGGCATATTTGGTGTCATGTAAATGTAATGCTAACCATCTGCCTGCCAGTGCAGTGTAAACTCAGGTTATCATCCAAATTACCTCCTTTACTTCTCATTGTTTTCTGCTGCTTCATTTGTCTATTTTTTGCAGGTATCACATTACAGAACTATGAGATGAGTGCAAGGAGATTGAGGTTATCCAACAAACTCTTCTCCAGATTCATTAATTAACTAGAGAGTTATTGGACTGATACAACTGCTTTAAGACTCATAATTAAAACTTAATTATCAGAACAGAATCAAGCACCCAAAAGCAAAAACAATGAACTCACCTCTGGGAAAGTTTTCTGGCCGTACGAGCTCTTTGAAAAATTCGTATGCAGTTGTGACTTGGTTGTAGTAGTCGCAACCATCCACATACCAAAACTTGAGCTTCCGACTTTCCTGGAAAAGCATCAACCCATCATTTAAAAACTAATAAAATTGAACTGAAAAGATACATGACTAGACAAAAGAGAACTCTCTGAGGTAAAAAAAAAAATGTTAAAATCTCTTAAAACATTATTCCCAACAAGATTTGATTAATGTGACAACTCTATGAATGTCTGATTTACGTTTGATAAAGAAATCTTAGTAACCTCTACGGAAAAAGATGATTGTTATGAGCCAGTGATTTACTCCACAAGCTTATTTAATATGAAGTTCATTTTCATCAAAGGCTTTGCTGTAAGAATTACTAATTACAAAACAGATTCTTGATCGAGCATGATATCCCAAACTTGTTTCAAGATTTGAAATCAAAACCAGGGAAGCTGCAATCCACTTGAATTTATTTATAATGTTGCTATGAATTAAGCCTCTGTAATCATAGAACAATTTCGTTTCAATATGGCATGCAGAAAAAAACAAACAATTCTTGCAGAAAGCTTAATAATTCAATCCTAGCTAACAAATAATTTTAAAATTTAAAAAAAAAAAATAATAATTTGGGAACTTTTGGGCCATGTGTCTGTTTGTTTCTTTTTTTTTTTTTTTTAATTATTCCTTAAACATTTACTTTAATGCTATTTTCTTAATTGATGGAAGACTTACAACATAATGTTCATTTGTTTTCATATCTACTAAGAAGCACATGAAACCCAACTGCAACTGAGGTTTGCCTAAATCTTCATCAGCTGCATCTGAAATCAAGAGAGAGAGAGAGATAGGATTTAAAAATATTTCTTCCTTGCTCCACCATCCTAATCATCATTTCATCATACGATAACCATGTGTTGGTCGAGTCAGCTTTGTTTATTTGAAATTTCCTCTCCACTTTTTCACACAATAGCATAGCTATTCAAAAACCTGACCATTCGTCCCAAATAATTAAGTGGATAGATTCATAAAATGTGCTACAGTCCAAGTATCGGAAAACCATGAAAATGATTATATTCTAATTATATTCTAAATATCAACTGAGCGAAATTCACAAATATCAATTGAGCGAAATTCACTGGGTCATATCATAAATTATATAGATTTATTATAGATAATATGTAATATTTACTCAACAATGATGACTGTAAATAATCAATGACAATTTCCAAGCAGTTTTTAATCATTCAAAAACGCAAATGAGATAGACACAACTAAACAACAAGATCTGTTTTTGGTTGGTTTTTTTTTTCACTGCATTCTATCAGTAATGGGATAAATAATATGAACATTTATGGAAAATGACTGTGCTCAACTGGGCTTAGCACAAATTGGCTTACCTGGCCTGTTGACAACTAAACCTTGATGCTGACCCCCAGCCACATGGACAACGTCGTCAGGATTCACATACTGTTTCTTTTTCCTCTCAATTTTAATATGTGTGACTTTCCCTTTCTTTGAAGGTGTCATCACGACCTCTGCAATTGATTTCAAGCAAATTTATGACATTGAACATAAACACATGGGATTTCATGTCTCTACTAAAGGAGCATCTAACTTTAATGCACATAGAATGGTGCTTGATATTTAATCCATCAAACTTTTAAGGAAACTCCATTGAACTTTTAAGGCAAAAACTAGGATTTTTAGTCTTTTTTACTGAAACCATAAAAATATCATCTGACTTGGAACTTAACAGCCCTAACCAACTCACCTTCATCATTTGATGCCATTTTTTCAGCAGAGTTTTAGACACAGAACAATCTCTGTAATGAAAAACAGGATGATACAGATAATCAAACTTTCTCTCAAAGACATGATTAACAGATACAGTGGTATCCGCCCAAGAACCTGTCATGTAAAGCCCAGTCCATCTAAGTATTCCTCTCTGTATGTAGTGCATGAAATGAAATAATTTCTCTTTACCTATTTGCCTAAGAAGCTGTTCCTACACTAAAAATACGCCAAAGAGGCTTGTCAGGCCGAGACACAGAAGCAGTCATGGTGTATAATTTTCACCTCAGAGTAACCATTTCTTGAGAAAAATGCAGAGCTATGCGTGCCATAAATGGGGAGGGGATGGAGGTAACAAGGAGACGAAGAGGGCGGAAGATGCCGAGTGTGGCTGCATAATTAGACCAGATGGTAGACTACCCGGTGATAATTCCTCAGTCTGCCAACATGTGGATAGCCCTTGTGATTGGTTATGGTATTACAGGGAATTTTAAAAATTTGGGCCACTAGTGCAATTATCTAAGGTAACCTTATTCATTTCAGTCAACACTGATGCCATCACGTTGAAGACTATTTGATGTTTGAAAGAACACACAAAGATGCCCATTGATAAAATCATTTTTTAAGGAACTGCTAGATCTAATAAGAAAACACATACACACATTCATAATGTCCAGAGAAAACTGTTGTTAGAATTATCCTGACACAATGTCAACGTGCTTACATCAAACAAAAAAATGGTTGCATAATCTTTCAATTTGCTTCAGTCCGTCCATATAAGAATGCATATCTTTGTTTGTTTCTTGGTGACCAGACTCTTGGGCATAGAAGATAAACATGAACTCTTATGAGTAGCACAGACTCTTGTGCTAAACACTCATGTCTCAATTAAAAAAAAAAAAGCCGGAAATAAAATTTAGAAATCAGTCTACTTTCAATTTACAGGGAATGAGCTATCAACTGGTCTTGCTGCATGACAAAACAATAGACAATAGCCTCCTTGAATGGTGAGCAGGTTTTCACAGGGAAGATAGATTTAGCATAGATATAATTCTAGAGTTTAGGTCTAGATCTAATCTAGATCTAGATATAATTTTAAAATTAAAAGTGGGATTATAGATCTATTTCTACTCCCTCTATGCTGTGATGCCACTGAAGATTCAGCAGACTGATAGTTTTCACTAAAAAATTAATGACCCACCAAACAGACTTGAATTTGAATGTGCATATTGTTTATTATTCTTTTTCAAGAGTAGCCTCTATCAGATTCAGATCTACATGGAGTTATTAGTGAATAGCATAAAATCTAAATATAGATAGATCTACATATTATAACGACAAAATAATGCACAAAGACATGAAGATGAAACAGATTTCAATATGAGAGCAGTATTTCAGAACTAGATCAAAGAAGTCCAGGCTGAGAGTAGGTCTACACTAAGTCTTGGTAGAGACCTAGAGACTAGTCTTAGTAGTCTTAGATAGTAGTAATGGTAATGACAGTAGGCTAACGTGGCTGCTAATAATAATAAAATTGCAAGATTCTCTGAAGTAGAAAGAATCTCATTTCAACTTCTTATCGCATGCTTTAAGTAAATGAAAAAAATTGACTCCATCACCATTTCCCACAGTGACACAACACTGGCGTTTTCCAACGACATTATCTACGCAGTCCCGAGAAGAAACCACTTGTCAGAGCGGAGTGGCCCCTTTCTATCACTTTCTCCTATTCAACCGGTGTCTTCGCCTCGGAAACTCAGATTGTAAGACCAAAATACACAACCAAAACGAAAGTCATGACAAAACGAAATTAAACTGGAACCGGGACTATGGATTCCACATGCTATACTTACTTTTCAAACTGAAAATATGTGACCGAATGTTTGATTTTTGTTTTCTTTAGTCGGACCGCTTAGGTCTAAGCCTTGATTCAACTTTCTACTTCACAGCTTCCGGGGTCTGCTGTCCACCATATTTGTTGCCATTCGTGCGCATGCGCCGCGTCTCTATCCCTTCCTTTGGAAGCTCGGCTACTCCTCTGCCTCACCCACTCTAACCTAAACCATAAATGGGCATCGTCACCGTCACACTTCATGACTCGCGGGAAAAAACTTCGAAAATTTCAAGCCAACAATTATAAGCCCAAGCCCCTGCCTCGCTATTCAAACTTTATAGCCCGCTAAGTTTTGTTAAATTTGAAAAGAATATCGTATTTCATTTTTCTCGCTCCCGCAGCGGATCCCTCGCTGCTTGTTATTATTATTTTTTTTTAAAAATAACATTGAAATTAAATGTCAGGAGTGAAAAGTAGCAAAATATTATTTACTGTGTCATCTACATTGTTTGTGAGTAATTAAAGAATATGGTGACTGCCAAGATGCATAAACACTGACATAGATATTTACAAATTGAAGTCTTTGCGGAGACAAGAATTTCTATATTTGCGTTAACTAAGTTTAGTTAAACATGATGCATTAGATTCACTTCGCCAGTGAATGTAAGCAAAATTTATACAGACAATTGCTTTGAAATCAATATTTCGCACTAAAAAACAAACAAACAAAAAACTAAACAAGACAACAACAACAAAACTAAACAAGACAACAACAACAACAACAAAACAACGAGCAAACGAAAAAAAAAAATGTGTGTACACACGCAAACACTCACAGACACACACGGAAATGCCATTCAAGACAAAGTGAAGCAAAATCAAATTTTTGTATCCACCTTAACTTCAGCTTCGTCTTGGTTATGATCTTTAAAATCCTATTAAAGTCGGCTTACAGTTACTTGTCTGCACTAGGAGATAAAGGAGCGAAACAAATAAGAACAAAATAATAATAATAATAATAATAATAATAATAATAATAGTTTTAAAAAATGAATGAATGGATGACTTAAATTAATAATAGACTTAGAGTATTGAAAGATCATTAAATATAAAACATAACTATAATTCAGTTGAGGATTGTGTGCCACTTGCGATATGAAAAGAAGGTATATATTTGCATGATTGAATTATGACTGTTACTTAACTGGTTGCCATGCTATTACACGTTGCTGTTTGTGGCCTATGTCAGTTTGAGTCAAAAAGATGTGATATTACATAATAAAAAACTATAATAAGAAAAATAATGATAACAGCCGTGCAATTTCTTTCTTTCTCTTTCTTTCTTTCTTTCTTTTTTTCTTTCTTTCTTTCTCGTTCCTTCCTTCCTTCTTTCTTTCCTATTTGTGTTCTTTCAATTCATCGTCTTTCTTTCTTTCTTTTGCTTTTTTTTTCTGTCAGAATTACAGTAGACCAAAAAAAATAAAGACCAATAGACCTGTATCCCCGGGCCTTTGCCCCTGTGAAAACGACAACAACAACAAAAAAAGTTAAATAGAAACTATATCCTTTGCCTCAGTATTTTTTTAAAAATTGAATTACACTCTGGTTTATAAGATAAATATTCATAGGTATTTCCATGTAAAGGCCATTACAGAAGGTAATAACATTTGTAGGCAGTAAATCTTTGCTGAGCGAGCCTCCACTCAAGACTAGGAGGGCCTATTAGTTGCACAGCCTTGTCTTCTTTATTACATTTCTGGTAATTATGATGTTTTGGCAAGATTACATGTGACACTTTCCGCCCAGAATTGTTTTCTGTCTTTTATTTACCTTTACTTTTTAAGTTATGATCTTGCTGCCTGTGTTTCGACTGCTCTAAACTGCCTCCAGATCTACGTCATACTCAAGTGAGAAACGGACATTTTTTATTTGTCGTTGTTCCTGATACCAGCTGTCATGTCTGTTTTCTTCCTCTCAGATCTGTAATTTAATATAAATTATATTTTAAGATAGACCAGTTGAGACTCGTACAAGTTTACCTCGATACTGCTGTCGGTTGTAATGTACTGAGAAGTTCAAGCTATTTTCAAAGAGATAGAGAACAACCAATATTGGCAATAATAATTATGGCCTGCCAGAGGACGAAAATGAAAGTGACACACCAATGTCGTCACCAGATTCAGAAAAAAGTCACCCAGCAAGAAACAGTTGAATCACAGTATACTTCCCAGTGTCTGGAAATTGATTTTAGGCATGGACGATTTTCACATTCTGACTCACCTCCACCAATGAACCAACCACCAACTTTCGTTATTCCAGCAAATTCTGCTGATTTGGTGAGAAGTCTCCCTACTATGAAAACAGAGTGGACAGATTTGCCTTTTGCCATCCCATCGACAGTTGAAAATCACACAAAAATTAATGATGTTCTAAGATATAGTTTACAACAGCAAAAGGAACTTGAAATTTCTGACAATGCTGCTTTTATTATAATTATTCTCCATCGATGTTTGGATGCATTAGGCATAGACTGCAAGATCGCTTATGGCTTCAGAGTAATAGAGGATGAAAAAGTTCCTCACATTTGGATGGTGGTACAAGGTTATGTGATAGATAATACATATTTGAAAGAACTATCGGAACAAAGCACAAATTACCTACGGAAAAATACACCAGTGTGCTATGAAGAAGGTCCATATGTGTATCCAGAAACTGGAAAGTTATTTCCTAAACCTAAAACTCCGGTGGACACTGTCAAAATGACAAACACACTCATGAAAAAACGAATTGAGTTTTATCTGGAAAGGGAAGACCAAACTCTGGCCCTTTTCTTGAACAGAGAACAAGGATATAATTTTTATTTCTCCATGATCAGACACATGTTCGACAGATATCAGGTGAGCATAAAGGGTCTAGACCCAAAGATAAGATATCAGTGTTGGTGCTGTGATAAATATGCTGAAGGAGGTGTCAATTTCTACAATGATGTTGTAGAGCCATCAGAGGATGATTTGGTGAAATCATCATCAAGCACAAGCTGGAAGTTGTTACGGTGTGACAAGTGTATGGTGGCCGGCTATTGTAGCCCCAAATGCCAACAGATTGACTGGTTTTACATCCATACCTTGTTCTGTGTATCTCGAGGTCCACAAACTCTGCCTATGCTGAGTGACATTCCCTTCTTATCCGATCCTGTGAATTGATGCTGCTGCTTAAATATATTATGTTATATTTATAATAGATTGTCTCTATGTATACATAATGTATGTATAGGCTGCATTTTATTGTTCTGAGTTGATAAACACAGTATATAGATTTAACTGGATTTGGTCTAACTCTCCCAATGGCCACATGGTGAAGTCTTCACTCCTGATTATTCTAAGTTTGTTATGACCAGAGGTACTCAGCTTTTTGTTTATAGTGGGGTAAACACTGAGATGAGAACACTGTCTGATTAATACAAACATGAGGTAATGTGCAGAGCATTATCAACAGTAGTTTGAAGAACAAGAAGAACATGGAGCTGCCTCTGTCATGTTTTAATTAAAAACCCAATATTTTGCATTTTGTTTATCATCTGATATTTTAGCATCCAGCTAGACTGAGATTCAGAGGAAGTCCATTGGAAGAAATAGCCATTTTACACCACTGTTTCACAGCAGCAATCACTATTTGTTTTAGCTTGTTGATTCAGCAGTCTTGTGTGCAAAAGTGTCCCCGTTTCAGTTTTTAATAAATTTTTATTAACAAAAATTCAGGTTTAAGTATTTAAGTTGATTGTGCATCTTACAGACTGAAAATTTCACTACAGAAAAGTAGGGCCAGACGTAAATCCAACTTAAGTTCAGAGGGTTAACCTTTTTTCATCACTACATTTAGATTTTTTTTTCCTTTTTTTTTTTAATTGTTTGTTTGTTATTGTTCATGCCTGCCATCCAAACTTCTGAGATTTCATTTAAAATCTGATTTCCAGTTAGGTGGAGGAAATAACACTGCTTTGTCAAACAGTAGTAAAATTGTAGATCTGTGATCCCTATGGTAATTTGTTGAACATGGCCTATTTTGTCATACCCAAAACTCACCATGGATATGAAGCAGGTAGAGCAACGGAAACAATAAGCTGATGGAGGTAGTGAAAGACTTTAAACTTTTCTCAAAACCAGTTTTTTTATAATGTTAAGGATCTAGACAAATATTATGCCTGGCAAAATGTACTTTCGTTGACAAAATGCTTTAAAACTATTACTCTTCAAGCTTTGATTTTCCTAAATGAGCTTTGCAGTAACACCACAAAATGGCAACAATCATGTTATACATGTATTATCTTTTTGTTCCTGCTCTCCTTAGAATCACCTCGCATATATGGTAGTTTCTCTCTAAATGAAAAGCACATGTATTATTATTCTTGAAAAATAGCCAGAATACTTAAAATATGGTGATTACTTTTCATGTTTTCAATATACACATGTTTGAGTTGTATTACTCTATCTTACTTTGCTGTCAGATAGATAGAAAGCCATTGTGGTTTCTGAGTTACTCTCTGATAAAGTGATGTTATTATGATCTTAGCCCAGGTGTCAAGAAATTTTCAGTGGTTTTGAGAGAGCTTGATGAATTCATTTTAAAGAAAAGTAGACATTAGTCTTATTGCTTGTTTACAGTTTTCTGTCAGAGATAAATTTTTACCAAAAGTTTGTCAGTATGGTCCTCGTATGTGGCCCAGTGCTGTTTATACAAGCCCCCTCCTCCGTTTCTTATCCCCTTCCCCACCCACCCACATTGGACAACAATTGTGTTGTGACCATGACCATGTGTATGTAAATAAACGTTTTTTAACTGAAATATTTTCGTGCAGCAATGTTCCAATTTTCATACAACTCAACTTTTCATTACAAAGGTAGATCTACATGTAGTATTAATTGCTGATTAATTAATATTTCTTTTATCCCTGAGATCCTATAACAAAGTTTGCGAAGTAGTACGAAATGCAGCTGCTTAAATATATTATATGTTATATTTATAATAGATTGTCTCTATGTATACATAATGTATGTATAGGCTGCATTTTATTGTTCTGAGTTGATAAACACAGTATATAGATTTAACTGGATTTGGTCTAACTCTCCCAATGGCCACATGGTGAAGTCTTTTCATTGCCTTATTCAAACTCATTGATATCTCATGCTTTCATTCTCTGTTGTGTGTGTGTGTGTGCTATAGAACTCCAGCACCCTCGGAGTTTTTTTTTCTTTTCTTAACTTGAATTACATGTAGGTGGATGTAATGAATTAATTTAAAATGTTGATTTTTATTATCTATGCATTAGAATCGTAGCTCACAGTTCTTGATCGATTCTGTTTTTTTTATTTTATTTTATTTTATTTTTTGGTAATATTTTTGGCAGTATGTTTGTATATCTTGATATGAACATTAATGACAGTGAAAAGCAGTACTGTAGGCGAGCACAGTGCATTGAACTCTGTGTGGCTGAAATAATCCAGTAAGTACATAATCTGAATTATTGATGTCTAAGTTGAAATGTTCATTTAATAATAAATTGTCATTATAGACATACTTTGGAATAACTGTACATGTACTGCTTATTATGTGGTGCTGAATGGATAAAATTAATAATGCACTAGTTAATTTAATTAATTTATCAAGACAACTGTCAGACTTTTATATAATTTGTTGTGTGCATGTTGGACTCTTAGAATATGACTTGTGAATGAACTTGTTTAGAATTTTCATATGTTGAGAGGCTGGATCACTCAAGAGAGTTCATGTAGCTTTGGGATAAAATTTGTTTGAATTTATCAGTTACTTTTTTAGTTCTTACCTTTTTTTTTTTTTTTTTCAGTGTAAAACAGCACGTGTCATTAGATGACACTGTGGCTTTCTGTATACATGCCTGTGAGTGGATGTGTGTGTTTGCACATAAAATAAAATGTAAATGTAGTGGTGTCGTGGGCTAGCGGTTAGGGCGTCGACTTGGGATCTGAAGTTTCATGTTCGAATCCTGACTGGTCCCGACATTTTGTCCTTGGGAAAGGCAATTTACACACATTTCCTGACTTGACCCAGGTTTGAATGGCTACCCTACTATAGACAGTAATTGATATTGTTAGATTGATAAGGATTTGAGTGCCTAACAGGCAGCCGCCTTGTATGCTTCCCAGGAAGTTGAGAATGTTTATGAGTGTCTTCTTTGGTTCTGTCGGGGTAATAATAGATTGTATAGAGCTTAGAGCCTGTAATTACGGGGATAAGCGCTATATAAATACTCCATTATTATTATTATTAAATGGTAGCAAGGGGTTGTGTGGATTTCAAGTTTCTGGATAAGTGGCTGTGGGTGCAGAATTTTTGGGAAGCGCTGGTCTTGCCCTGTTATACTCTTCCATGCTGTGGGCATTGTTTATAGGACAGTGTGTCTCACTTTATTAAACAGATGGGAGCTGTGAAGACCTTCAAATAATTTTGAGGACCAGTGATGATAATTTTCCGCCTTCCTCTTTTTTTCCTTCAGCCAGTTAGTTTCCTCTTTTTCTCCTCGATAACAGTAGGCATTGTGACCCACCCTGCCTCCCTTCCAGTATGCCCCCCAGCACTTGTGCAAAGGTAAAATGAAACTTCTTTTAAATAGTTTGATATCAAAATAAGGCTTTCTTTTTTATCAGATAGGCTTGCAGATGGGTTGGAGAGGGGTGAGGGCTGTTTTCTTAAATATGTTTTGAGTTGTCAAAACATTTTCCTCTTTTTTTGACAATTTCCTGTTAGCATCACTGAAGGACATACTGAAAGAGTTCATTGTACAATGAAATGGTGTTTAGAAATAGAAGACGTGCCCACCAGAATTGTAAAAAAACTTTCTCAAAACAAATGCCCATATTTATAATGAAAGAAAGTATAAGGGTATTTTTTCTGGGAAAGTGAATTTAAATGTCTCGAAATTTAGTGAAATCAGCCCTGATGTCAATTTGAATTGTTCATGTCATGTCCACATGAAATGAGCCTGATGTCAGTTTTTCATGTTCATGTCCAGATGAAATGAGCTGTGTGTCAAATTTTTATGTTCATGTCCAGGTGAAATGAGCCTGCTATCAATTTTTCATGTTCATGTCCAGATGAAATGAGCTCTATGTCATATTTTTATGTTCTTGTCTAGATGAAATGAGTCTGATGTCAGTTTTTCATCTATGTGTCCAGGTTATGAGCCTAATGTCTGTTTTTCATGTTCATGTTACATATATATTAGTCAGTTACATTTGATTTCATTTGTCCAGTAGCATCAACAAATATAATAGGTGTACATATGCTTGCACATAAATACAAAACAATAACAATCAGATCAAACATATACAAAGACATGGAAAATATGGTGACAAAAGTGACACAGTCATGAACTTTTAATCACAGACATTGTCCATAAGATCAGCAAACATCATACAACATGTATTTTATAAAAGTAAAATACTGATACCTAAATGATGGATATATATACATTATTTTTATACAATGTATGATCTAAAAAAAAAAAAAAAAAGAAAGAAAGAAAAACATAAAGTGTATTATTACTGAATAAAACTTGACTAAATTCTTTACACTTTTGTTTCGTTGTCTTGTCTTTTAGATTCCGCTATTTGGTAAGTATTTTATATTTGTTTATACACTTCGTTTACCTAGAACATGCAGCAGTCATTTCATGGCTGGATTGCTGATAAGCATCTGGCACTAAGGGCTATGTCAGTTTTTGACTAGTAAAACACTGGCCTCAGCATCTCTGAAAATAGAGATTTTACTATACTCAGGCCCATTTTATTCACCTTTGTTTCAAAATATATTCTACACAATCAGATCTATCAATGATTCAGAATGATGATAATCTCAGATTGAGATTTCTCTTGCAATAACATAAATATTTAGAATGTTAAACAGGTGAACTTCTAATCCTTTTTTTTTCATTTTTCTGCTTCTGCTAAAACCACATGTATTTTGAACTGTAGTTCAGTACATGTATTTTTCTTCCAATAGTGATGAAGTCTACTTTTGTTCTTAAAGGAACAACCCTCTTTTATTACTGAATTGCTCTTAAAATTTTGAAGGTGAACCAGCCTATTGTCATCTGTAAACAATAATATCATCTACTCAATTACTGACTTTGCATTGTGTATTTATTCCAAATACAGAGGCAAAGAAGAAAAAAAAAGCATAATGTTATAGTTGCTATCAAGGATGATTCAATGGGACTGACAAATTTAATTTGTGCTTCATGGACTATGTGGCATTTAACTTGTACAAATGTAAAATTCCGAACACAGCACACATGTAATCTATAGGCCTTTTATATTCAAGTACAGTGCTGCACGCATTTGTCGAACTTATTGGTGCAACAGAAATAGTTCGAGGGATCTGTGTTTCGAGGAACACGTGAACGTACTAGAGGATAGGGAAAACAACCCTTATGAATAATCTACTGTACCTTGTGGTCGAAAATCTTGCAAAACCCGTTCCCGTAATAGTATATTTTCCTTCTTCTGTTTTTTTTTTTTATAAACAGTGTCACTTGTTTTTATGTTTTATTGCCTACACGTATAGCCAACGAAAATTCAAAATTAGATCTAGCACAAATGTATTTAGTCTAACAGGAACAGTAACAAAGCTTAACAGTAATGCACGCAGG
>JBCAUA010829076.1:0-14299 GCA_038406235.1 Peronia verruculata
GTCTGTCTGTCTGTCTGTCTGTCTGTCTGTCTATCTATCTATCTATCTATCTATCTATCTATCTATCTATCTATCAAAAGAATGTACATGAAGGATCAACACAGACAAACGAAGCAGTTCCTCAGCCAACCTTTTCTCATAAATATTATAGATATACTTGGATAACAAAACCCAACACAAGTCGCTGAAAATGATAAAAACCCTTAACTTTCAAATATGATAACTATGGTGAGGCTAAAATCAGTTATTACACTATGTATTCATGAATTCAGTTTCATTTACACGCTCATATGAACGAGATCTTGAAGTTAGATGATGCATCCATCTAATAACCCTTTGAATCCTGGTCACCAGTGCCTGAAAACACCGGTCCCTGGCCTTCTGGGCCGAGAATACACATTCCTGGTTTTGTGTTCAATATCTTTAGTAAAAACAAGCCTCAAACGCGATCATGCTCGTAGACATTTGTAATCACCGTAATTCTAAATGTCCTTCCCCAAAGAGACCCATTAGATCTATTTTTAATAGTAGTGAACGCCTAGTCTAACTGGATGTAGGAAATTCGACACTGGAAAATCTTCTCTGTATACCGGCTGTAGGATTTAACGGGTTAATATTGCTCTTTGGTCATATTTCGAATGCATTCTGGCACATCTTGAAATCTTTGGTTGAAACTAGAACAATGACCGAAATGACTGTTCACTGCAACAAGATAAACCCAGTGGAAATGATAAGGTTTGGAATTCCATCACTGCTCCCTACCCTCTGCCCATCCCGTCAATAATGCAAACATGCTGAGATTATAGTGAGTCCTAATTTTTTTTGCTCCCATCCACAGCCAGTTTATGGAAAGCGAACATGAGATAAGGACATGCTGCTGAAAACAAACTCATGGAATACAATAACTCTGAGCATTCTCTCTCGCAGAGTCAGTCTCTAGCCCATCAAATCCCGTGGGAGCTGGACATGGAAGGGAATCGGTGCATTCAAATATGGCATTGACGTGATGCCTGGCTGAACTTTGCGGAGGGCTCAAACCTTGAAAAGTGATTAGACAACTGCTCAGGTCTCACAGTCCCATAGAAGTTACCATCAGGTCAAATGCGTATATCACCAATGAATGTCAAAACTATATGAGAAACAGCACAATGCCTTCAAAGGAATCGTGACAGTCTGTGGAATCCTAATTCCCTAGAAGTATCTCGATTACTGTCCAAACCCCAAAGGAAATAATCAGGACAAATGCTGTGCTTCACTAATGATTTCCAAAATGTTAAAAATGGCACATTGCTTTTGCACTGCATATGTTTGAAAGGAGAACGAAAAGGAAAAAGGGACGCAATTATTTGTAACAAAGTATCACATTCACAAGTATCCGGGAAAATTGTGTCATGATTGGTAACAGTGATGGGAAACAACCTCTGTCAATAAGGTTAATGTGTACAGTATGTTGGAGACGTGTGGGTGCACAGTCTATATTTGCAATACCGATGGCAATGGAACAACGAGGAGATTGTCAGGTGGGGGAGGGGAGACGAGGGCGAGTGCATGAGTAGTGTAAGGTCAAAATCAAGGGGGAAAAAAGGTGAAGGCAGACGAGCAGGTCCAAAAAGCCATAGCTAGGTGCCTTTTATATTATTCTCATTTAGGAAACTGTGAACGGTGGTGATTGCAGATGAAAAAAGCTGGATCATGTAAAGAAAGTAAATCTAGTTGCTGTAAGCATAGTTTCATGCTTTGAAAAGCTACAAGTTGGGCATGAGTGAGTAATGAATTCAGAAACAAACTGTCAGGAAATTTGGAAAAGTTTCTATTAGATTTTACAGCCGAAGGAATGATCATTCTCTTCGAAAAGTAGTTAAAGAAAGGGATGTAATTAAGAAATGATCTGTGTAAACCTACAATCGCGTATTGTGCCATTCCGTTGAAATCTGGAAGTTACTGTTTCTTGAATGGATGTCTTAAATGTATTTTCCATGTCACGACAAAGCCTGAATATGGCACTAAATATGTTCACTTTTACTGTTTTATTGTTGTTATTACTGTGGAAATTGTCATTATCTTCGTGGTGATCGTCATTACTATTATCATTGTATACAAAATGTTCTAAAGTATAAGACGTGTTGTCTTGATATCCAGGCAGATACTGCCAACTGGCAACTTAGTTGCATTTCAAATAATGACACATTTTTCGGAAATCCAAGCGTTAGAAGTCTTTCATCAAGGGGACAAGAAGTAATCACCATCTTCGTCTTTATCAGCCGTTATCGTTATTATAACATTTAATAGATCCAACAGCACACTTATTATTGTTGAAAATTTATTACTGTGGAGTAATTCATATGAAAACAGATCTGTTTGTTTGTTTTGCCTCAATGAGCTGTAGAGTTTAGATTAGAGGGGTGGTACTAGTACAATCAGTGAACATTTACGAACAGCATGAGTAGGTGTCTTAGAAGTGCTGCAGTAGGTGTCTTTGATAAGTGACAAAATTCAAACTTCAAACCTGAACGAAGAAGAAGTCGAGGGAGTTGAGGTTGTTGGTAACATAGACCGAGACTCAGAAATACAGGTGTCCAAATTAATGGTAATGTGGACACATTTTTATTAAATGATTTTATGATTTCTATTAAGCGTTTTTTTTTTTCAGGCGTAGAAAGCCATCGATTTGTTTACATCGATTTTCACCAAAGAAAACACAAAGAAAACAAAATTGCAGGAGCAAAATCCCAGACTTTGAAAAGTATCTCAAACTTCTCATAGTTGTAGTTTTGGCAGTGGACGAGGTAAGGAGACTTAGCCATCGCTACAGTGGTGACTCAAATAAGCTGTCACAGTACAGACCTGTCTTCAGTGTTCTCTGCTTGACACGCCTCTGGACTTTAACACTGCTTTCCATTCTGTTGATAGGCTATGACTGTTTTGCATCATGCCAGTTCTGTTGGTGGGCTATGTCTATTCTTTGTGTATTGTGCCATACCTCCAATCAATGTCGCTCATAATTTGCCACACTTTCACGGCCCTTCTATTGAATTCTCTATCAAGCCATGGACGAATTATCCCCCTTGCTCTGAAGAACTCTTCAGCTTACTGGGCGTACAAAGCACCGCCTTGTTCACTTAACCATGGGACTTGTATAAGGAGCTCAAGTGGGATGGCACTCTGGTGGCTTGTGGCATGGAAAGGTTTGTATAAAATCGACGATTTTAAGCCTTGTTTGAAGCAAAGATAATAAATCAGCACTGGGGTTCGCGATAGTGTATGCAATTACGGTCTTAAGCTACTGCTGTAAAGTGAACGTAAGCACTATGAAAATTACTCTCCTGTGCTCGAAAAGACGAAAGGAGTTCCTAGCTGGAATAACCACTAATTCTGTCACAATGAATGTATAGAATCGACTCGCGGGAATACATGTCAAAGTAATCTGAAGAAATCATGGCCATTTATACACTTGCTCAATTATACTTTATTCCTTTATACCTTTCAGACAGCTTTGGCCTCATAAAATTGACATAAATTACACAATGGCATTCACCTGTCCCTTACCTACACCTAGGAAAACACAATAGGCGAAAAAGCTACAACGACTGAGAAGACTCTCAATATACAAACCAAAACACCGTATGATACTTTGAGTAAGAGACTGCCGAAATTTTAATGAAAAACAGCAGCACAATTATAATGAGATCAAAGTGGATCAAATATATCGGTTTTTCAATCCATGCATTTGTCCAGAGCATAAGTCTGGATGCGATAATTCATCGACATTTGCAAAGATACACATCTCGTTCCTTGAGAATACAACTTAACACAGATTCAGAAAAGCTATTACAGGAAAATTTATTTTATTTTTTGAGTCTTAACAAAAATAACCACAATATGTTATCACTTATTTCACTTATTTATGTATAGATTCATCCATTATTTATTCACCTATTTGTTCATCTATTTGAAATTCATTTATTCATGCATTCCTTTATCCATTTAGTTATATGTTGTTTTTTATCTGTTTATTCGTTCATTGTTAAATTAATCGTTTTCTGAACAATGTCATGTGTAACATTCTTCTTCTCCGTTATTTTTGGTACTTTCTGCATTAAAGAGTAGGTTCAACATTAGCACAGCTAAGGTATTATGCCACGGGTTTATTGTTCGTTTAAAGTACCATCGATGGAGTCTATTTATAAAGGCTCTAAAGGAGGAAATGAGTGTAAGAGCCTTCATTTTCATTGTTTGACATGATAATCAAAAAGAAAAATCTACTCATGCAACAAAGATTATTGACAGCTCTATATAAACATAGCTGCATTCCAATAATCAATAAATTCGCACATTCTTATGAACTCTTGTTAACAAGCATTATTAACAAATTTAGTTGGCCTTTTGCATCTATCGTCTTTAAAAGCTATTAACTTCAAACAGTTCATTCATTTATCTGCTCTATGCTGCATTCTCATTTTCCATGTCTGTACATGTACACCGTATATGTGTAGATCTTTAAAAGAAAAAAAAAATCCAAAATCGAATTTTTAAAAATCTTCTTTAAAAAAAAAAAAAAAGAAACGATCTCTCCTCCTCTCCCTATCCCCATTCTTTAAAAAAAAAAAATGAACTTAATATCCGGATCAAAGTGCTTATGCTTTCAAGTCGTTTTGTGTGTATGTGTACATGTGTGTGTGTGGGGGGGGGGCGCGGAGCATGTGTGTGTGTGTGTGTGTGTGTGTGTGTGTGTGTGTGTGTGTGTGTGTGCCTGTATGTGTTGTTTTATTTTGTATTTGTTTCTGTTGTGGCAGCATGAAGATGACGGAAATCCAACCTAGATCCCGACACATCATTTCCGGTGTGGTGCTTGCGACTTATGCAGTTGATTAACTGTCCGGACCTGTGTCTCACCCCGCCAGGACCGGCTTGTCAAATCCGAAACCCGATAGGTCACTGTGGGTCGTATCTGTGATCAGCTCGGCTTGATGTGCGGGAGGAATATGTTATAACCCACTCTAGTAAGTAGTGATGAAAACTTCACGAGAGTCGGCCACTGGACCACCATAATATAACCATAGTAAAATATTTCTGTACAGTTCATTGTTTCGACTCATACTGAAATATTCCATCTGTTGTTGTTGTTGTTGTGTTGGGGTTTAACGACACATCAGCACGACTACGGCTATATTGTGTCAATCACGGTAAGATACGCTAACACGTCAAGAAGAAGAGAGGAAAGAAGGCGGGACAGAAGTCAGAAGCAAGGATAGAGAGAAAGAGAGAGAGAGAGAGAGAAAAGATGTCTCCCCTGGAATGTCGAGGATGGCACTCCTTGGGAGACACCCCACCGATGGCGGGCTTACACCGCCTGCAGGTGGGAGCAAAGAACATATTTATAAACTCCGGGTCCCCGAGAGGGGGGGGGGGGCGAACCATTCTTTCTATCAAGTCAGAATGATGTGAGTCATGTGTGACGACATGGAGCCATAATGGTCTTGCGCGAAGTAGACGTTCTCAGCTATCCCAGCATTAGCAATAAGACATTAAATTTTATTAAGTAATGTGACCCCAAAAATGGACAGGTTGGGTTAACAATTTGAACAAACGTTTTTTTCCTCTGGAAATGCATTAGTTTTTAGTGGTGGTGAGCAAAACAATATCATCATCACCTAACTCCTGTCAACAATTTGAGATTCACGGGCGTTTCATTACGTTTTCCATTCCTTGCCAGGTGAATTGATTTCTGAAGAATGGTAGCAAGCAATGGTCATCATAAATTATGAAAGATTTAAAAAACTAGGGAATGTTTTCTGTTTTTATGTTTTCTCTTCTCTTCTTGCTTCCGAACTGAATTGTTATTGCACTCACGTTATATCAGAATAGCCTTTAAGTGGTGCAACAAAACACAAACAATAAAAGATATTTTCATAATTTGAGGAGGAGAAACGAGAGAGGGAGAGAGAGAAGTGTATATATAAAAAAAAAAAACTATCAACTGAAGAAACATCAATCATCTATATCAATCATGGGACTCCACGCCGTGGTTATTTGTCTCAAGGCACAATGACTTTACACACATTATGAACCAAGGGGCGTAATGAACTGAGATCTAATCACCTGTGAGCTCATTCAGTGGGCTTGGTGGATTCGTATTGATCTGTGGCTATGAGCTTTTACTCACCTGGTCTGAGACATAAAACGCTCCTCCTGCGATTTAAAAAAAAATAAAAACGACTCTCGAGCACGGACAATTATCCCCACAGTGAGCCGGCAGCGCGGTTGACCAAGGGGAGTAGAACACGTTAACTCTTTAACTCTGGAGCAACACTCACAGCGTTGCTGAGAAATCCATAAATGACCATGAATTTACTTTCCATAAATTTGCCTTCACTTTGATGTATAGCATGTGTATATGTAACACTAATACAAAATCTTGCATTACAGTTGAAACAGTACTAACCATAAGGTTAAACGCAAGAAAAAAAAATTGTTGTCAAAATGAGGTTAAAAATTCCTGAATTAAAGAGTTAAGGACTCCTCTGCAATGACAGGCTATTACACAAAGTATTGGGCCTATCTTTTAAAACAAATGATTTCAATGTTTTCAAATCCTACGAAACAATGAAGTTTCGTATCTAACCTTACCAAAATAATAATAATAATAATAATAATGGTTATGGTTTTTATAAGCTTTTCAACCTCCTGCAGTGGTGGTTATCTCAGCTGTCCACAACCGTGGTCAAAAAATAACATAACATTATTGTGTTATGTATTTCAATAGCTTTTGTTGTAAAAAAAAATAATTGTTTTATACAATAGTTAAAGCATACTTACTATATGTTTTTAAGAATCTTCTACCATTTTTAGAAATATGTTACACAAAGTCTATGACAAAATTAATTACTGCCTTTATTTATGAAGAGATTGTTATTGTACTACAAGAATGGACTAACTCTATGTATTATGCACAGACTCAATGACCGTAGCTGGAAATATTGCCTTCAAGACCAGAAATCACTCAGTCAAACAAACAAACAAACAAATAAAAGACTTGATCAGAGGAAAGGTCAGCAAAGCCTTTACCCGCTGATTTGATGGTGATTGTTAGGCTAAACTCAATTTTACCCAATTATGAGAGGAACATGTCTGTAGAAGGGGGCATGGGTAGGACAATGGTATGCCTTTGACTAAGATCATACACTGCCGTCATAAAGAAATGAGAAGGAAAAGTAAAAGGGAGGAAAACAAGCCAAGAAGAAAAAGAAAAGGAAGAAGACCCAACAGAAAACTTTAAGTGTCACTCCGTTATTGCTGACAACAGTAGCACACAGCTTTGCCCTCCCTTGATCCTCGTAACTTAAAACGGCATGACATTGAATAGTCAGTCTCAACACTGAAACTCAGGCCAAACCGAGTTATTGGGTAAAGCAGGCAGGTTTTTTTTCAAATCCTATTCTGCTTGCAAATGCATAGGTATGGCATAAAATAAGATACGATTAAGCAAGATAAGATAACAAGAAAATCAAAATTAGTTACTTTGCATATTCTCCTCAGGAAATTCATATTCCATTTGAAAGAGCTGTGACGCAATAACACCACATAAACACCCCCCCCCCCCCCCACACACACACACACATACACATATTCATGCCCATATACACAATTAATCATAATGCATATACGCCAACTAAAAATATAACATACTGAGATTCAAAATGAGCTTAAACAATTCAAGCTAAAATGTCAGTCCAAGCCTGAAGATACAAATAGACAAATGAAACGTGTACATTGATAGAGAGTCCAGCTAACACAAACACAATCGAAAAGACTGCAATTATTCTCTCCCATGTTCTTAACATGGAAGACACAATGGCTCTCAGTATTTTATTTCCGTATCGATCACGTGGCAAGGCACCAATTAAAGATGTTCCTTGACCAGTACAGTTTGGCTATGTAGATCCTTCAAGCTAAATGTCTTTGAGAAATAATAACTGATAACTGTTTTGCCGTGCCATCGTTGAGACATAATAATTCCAAGCTTGCTCTCTAGTTCTCTCTAGCTGATTGCGGGTTAGTGGTAGCTATTTTATTATGTTGTAAAGCAGTTGGATAAATGCTATCATATATTAATTTCTAGAAGCTTCCACATCTTAATCGCTATGAATTGGTGAACCAACTAATATCTGACAAACCTCTAATTGCAATACAGTGGTGAACCAACTAATGTCTGACAAACCTCTAACTGCTATACGGCGGTGAACCAACTAATATTTGACAAACCTCTAACTGCTATACGGGGGTGAACCAACTAAGTCTGACAAACCTCTAACTGCTATACAGTGGTGAACCAGACCTCTGTGAAAATCTCTTAGTGTATGACATACTTGAGTTCATGAAAATACCCTTCAAAACAATGTAAACGATGGATAAGAGAGAAAACTGAGATTCTACCAAAGTCGCCTTCTGACTCGTCGAAGAGATGTTCCTACTAAATGGAGCTCCAGGCATGCTGAATAGAAAACAGCTTGGTGTACTGGTAATTAGATTGTCAGAGAGAGAGAGAGAGAGAGAGAGTCATTAAACCAAAACAGGGTGGTAATCTATGGACAGCTGTATTGTCGTGCTCCCAACTGTTATAATGTGAATTTGAACATCCCCTGTGAGTCTCTGTGTCCCTGATGAAGTTCTGGAGGCCAGTCCGCTGAGGGCAGAGAGCCTTTAAGATGACAGTGTTTGATACAAAATGGATAAATTATTTTTCTTCAAAAGAAGGTCATTCCCTTTCTTCCTCATGTCCGAGTATTGACCCTCCCCCTACTTGTCCTTCGTCTCAGACAAAATTCTCTCTTTTCCCTAGGGGACTCCTGATAGTAAAACACTGTTTTATCCTGTCCATAAATTACTCACCGCAAAAATATCATACATTGCCTAGGGAAAACTATCCACAATACTACAAAAATTTAGATCTGTGGGCTCTGAAATAAACACAGTTAACTTTTAATAACCCTTAATAGGTGGAGTAGTAATAGTTTTTTAAATTAACTTTTAAAAAAAAATTATTATTATTTAAGTTTTTGATTTTTTCCTCCGTTTTTTTTTTTTTCTCCTGAGATTTTCAAGACGTTAAATCGTATTTCATCTCAGTCTTTGAAACTTGGATAGAGTTATATGGATTGAATAGCTCTTGGATAGAGTTTCTATCTAAAGCACGTGTATAGAATAATATTGCGCTCAGATGCATTCACTATATTGAGAAGCTCAATAAGTATATAGATTAAGGAAGTAATAATTGGCTGCCACAAAAGCTCCACATCAAAATAATTAGCATTTCCCCAAGGTATTTGCTGCTGGACACGCTCTAATAAGTAAGTTAATCCCATTGATATAATGTTTCAAATTCTCCCTTAATTGGTTGTTATCGCGATTAAATATGAAACATTATTTTAACTGCCCCACTTCTTTTTGTCAGTCTATCAACACCGTTTCTCAACCATTTACTGCTCTCGGTTCAAACGTTTCTCCACTCATCCATTCACAAACCCAACTACTAATCTATCATTCTAAATCACATTCATTTCACTTACTCATCCATCTATTATTCCAGCTCTTAATTCAACTCCACTCATTTCTCCATCCAATCATCCATCCGCCCTTCTTGTCAGTCTACATCATGCATTCTTACATCCATCAACCAATCCAGCTGTTCATCGCTCAATCCATCTATCCACTATTAGCAATGGATTTCCCACAGGTATGAGATTCCTCTCCATTTCCACCCAGATCTGGGAAATCTGTCAGATATGCAAACAAGAGGAAGAAACAGAGAAGAAAAAGAAACGCCCATGTTTTCAATATCCCCGTACTTATCAACCCCTCAAAGTACGGAAGTATCCCCAAGCGTTCTTTTATCCAGCTCATCCTTTTATCAGCATTCCAACAATGCACACGCAAATTCATCTGCATGTATTTCAACCAAGGCAATCTATATTTCTTTTTCCGCGTTGTTTCTTCAGGCGGCTTGATCAGCGAAAACATTCCATGTTTTTTCTTCTTTCTCTTTTGTCGTTTCAAGAGAAGCTTGTATATAAGATTAAACATTCGGTCTGCTTTTCTCCTCTGCGGGTAAATAAACTTCAAGCAAGGAATATTTGATACGGTAGCAAAATTTCTGGTGCTCTTTGACATTGGTCCGGAGGGAGGAGGTGGAAGAGGGGGGAGGGGAGGGGGATGAGAGAGAGAAAAAAAAAAGATAGAGATGAGGACAATGGATGGAGATGGCGGGTTTGATTAGGGGGAAGGGGGCGGGGGACAGTACTGAGAAGAGGTAAAAGATGTATGCGTATATGTATTTAAGTGCCCCCATTAAAAGACTGTACAATAGTTCTATCATATCATTCATTGTTTGAAACTGGCTTTGTGTAGTTGCCTGCCTTCCTATACACCTGCATAGTAAATTTGCAGCTTCTGGTCCTTCTGATTTAACTTTAAGTTGGGCACAAGATGTAAAATAAAATGGCACAGTAATAAATGAAATGACATAAATATCTTTCACACTGAGAAACATCTTTTCACAAAGAACGAATACACTCACGATGACAACCAATACCAACAGAACAAACAACAACAAAAAAAAAAAATCCGAAACAAATAATACAGCACTTTTGAAATAATAATGACCAACGAAATAACGGCCTTCAGGTAGTTGAAAAACGTATATAGAACCAACGCTTTATACTTTCTTCAAAATATCTAAGCTTGTCTTACAATCCGCTGTATGACTTACGGGAACAAAAAAAAAGTGTTTTACACTTCAAGGCCACATTACTGTTCCATTACTTAGTTATACTACAAACCCAGGAAAAACCAATTATTTTTCTCCCATTGCTTTCCATATCAATTACTCTTCCATTCATTATTCTCCAATGCCCGCTCGTATTTTTGTTCTTTATGCCCAGTGTAGCCTCTGTGGGCAATGACAACAACTTGTTTATCATGTTGAAAATATAACAAGCAAAACTAAATAAATAAATAAATAAAATAAATAAAAAAAAAATAAAAACAAAAACAGGAAAAAAATCCAAATTGAAATCAATAACAATAATAGCAAATTAATTTAAAAAAAAAAACAACTATTAATGGCTGCAGCAAAATAGATAAAGGAAAGGGGATTAAAAAAAAAAAAAAAGCAAAAACCACGAGAACAGAATATTGAAATCTCTATACAAGAATCAGCTATTATTTTTTTTAATCAGGTAGCAGATCGACATTAAAATGATATATATCAGTTAATATATCAGATCGTCCCACGCTACTCGCTCCGCTCTGGAGAGCTTATCAGCAAATATTCCATACATGCATTAGTTATTCACAAAAACAAAGAATAACAGACAAAAACTATTGCATAATGGGCGGCTACGGAGTGGTTCGCTGATCGCTTGTTATCCTCTTGCTAGACGTTTTAGCACAAAGAATGGCATGCAATCTTTAGCAAGCACTAGACCACAGACTCATTCACGACTGAACACGTTGTAATATGCGTAATAACGGATTAGCTTTCCATGTACAAGTACACCCGCTCATTGGCTGATGAAACGATTGCCTTCAGTCGATGATTGACAGATTGATTGATTGATTGATTTGAGTGATCGAGGAGAACTAATCGATAATGTTGATTGAGCGGAAATAGATGGGTATCGGTGATTTCACGATGCGTGCACCAAATATTCTACAGGCAATCAAGGACTACCGGAAGTGGCAATTATGCCCCCTGCCAAAGCCGGAAGTGTGAACGGTCGATAACGCTGGCTGTTCTTTTTACAAGGAATGAGTAAATAAAATAGGCGGGAGCGCTTCTGAAAATGCCCAACTAGCTGTACAAGATCTATGGCTGGCTAAAACAATACAGCAAGCATTCCATTCTACTCACGGGCTTACACAACTCAACATAGGCCCGACTTGTCTAACAAAAGATCATTACAATGTGGCCATGTAAAGTTTATTGATACAGGACTATCACGTGACAAGTTGGCGTGCACTGTACTGAGACTTTCCAGCACTTGAAGGTATAACAATAATTCAAAGACTGCCTTTCATTCTTTCACTTCTCCAGCCAGTCAGTGCTGATAGAACAGTAGTCAAGAATAAGTAAACATATTATGCATCTTTGTTTTACATTTAAACGATCCACGCTCCGACTACTTTCTGATCAATAAATAAAACTGTAGTGAAGGAAGCTTTAAAGACACTTTTTTTTTTTCGTAGATATCATTATGGCTCTCATTAATTTTGCTTTCTCCATCATATTTAGTACGAGAGAATGGGGAGAGAGAGAGAGAGAGGGAGAGAGAGAAGGGGAGGAGGGGATGAGGGGGATGAAAACAAGAATATAAAGCATTTTGTTCTCTAAACCCTCCTCGGGATAAAAGTTATAACTTTCGTCCTTCAGAAGATTGTGATTAATTTTATTTGTCACATTTTAAAATGACACCGATGATCAAAATGGTGTATTATTATTATTTTTTCTTTTTTTACTTTGCCGAAAAGAAAACGTACTTGAAAAAGGATTTTGCTATTCGATCAGGCAATAACTGTTAGAAATCAAAAGACATTTCTCAGCCACTACTTCCCACGCTCAGACTATGTTCCCAATGGAACTGCCTGTAAATGTGCACGATTCCTAATTCTATATAGGCCCACAATATGTGATAAATACACACGTTTCTCTACCAGTTATACCTGACAAAACGGCTCACAATTTCTTGGCAGAAAACTTTGTATTATTCTCAGAGATTTTTCAATACACACCATTAACATCTGTCAAAAGACAAGCCTGAATGAGATCCGTTTCCCGATAAAAGTTGTGGCCCAAACATTTCTATGATTAAAATGACCACGATCGACTCGACTGAATAAATATGTTACAAAGGGCGCATTCAGCTTGAAGTTTACTTCATCTCCTGAAACTAGCCCTCCCGATAATGAGGTGTATGCTTGCGATACTGTGTGTTCTTTAGATGGTCCTCAAAAATTAAAACTAGTAAGACATCGAGCCAGACGATATATTATCGAGTTGATTAAATTGCATAAGAATCACTCCCGAAAAAAAAAAAAAAGCGCCACAAGGCTTTGAAATACCCATCAGACACCATAAATCTCATTACCGAAAGTCGACATCAAGTGTCCGCCTCTTGTACACGTTATAAATTTATACTATACTTTGGATCTGTGTTGCATTAAATCACCAATAAACGGTGAAAAGCAAAAACAAAACAAACCAAAACAAAAAAAATTAACTTACTGTTTAATATCAGCACAAACTCAGACCAGACAGAGAATAATAATTTAGGATTTTTTTCTGTATTGGGAACTCAGACGAAGGAACACTAATACTGTTGAAGGAACAGCGACTGACTCGTAGGATTGATGCCGTCCCTAGCAAAGGTTGTGGAGGGCCGTTTTGAGACAGTATTCATTCAGTGCACTACGTCTGTTGGTGTCATGCTTGTCTTTATGTCAGGTCTAAAAGTGGCCTAGGCACGGACACACGCACGTATGCACACACGCACACGCACACACACACGCAGTCACGCACACACACACACACACACACACACACACAGAGAAACCTCAACTATTTCTTTATCTTCTTGCCATGGCTGTCTTGGCCTCGACATCATCACCGTCAAGGGGAATTGAAACGCTAAGGGAGGGGGGAGGGGGAGGAGGGGATTGGAGAAGCTAAAGCAACAGGCGAGTGTTGAGATGGAACGATAGATGGAAAACGTAACAACGAAGAAAAGCTTACGTATGGGAAGAATGAAGAAAAGGCCCAGGGCTAGGGAAGAAAGACTGATGTAGACACAGCCTTTGACCTCATCATCGTATACATCAATGCCTGATTAAACAATCAGTTGGTGAGTCCTGAAAAACACACTGCCTCAGTTTGTTCCTCTGTCAGCGTTTACAATCCAGAGGAGGACATTGTTTGAGTTTGCTACCGAGGGCCAAGTTTTTTTTTTTTTTTAACTCACCTTATATGTGTATTTGTGAACGTGCATGTTTGATTTTCTCTCATTCTCTTTATTAGATATGGCTTGATTATTGATTCCTTCTTCCTTCTTTGGGCTCTTCTCTTGTTCATGAGATGTCTTACACTCTATTCATCTCTTATTTGCCATGCGTCGATATCCATCGTCTATTTGTTTCATCAGCACCGTTCTCGCACTCCCCCCCTCTCTCTCTCTCTCTTTATCTATCTATCTATCTATCTATCTATCTATCTATCTATCTATCTATCTATCTATCTATCTATCTATCT
>JBCAUA010829087.1:0-14299 GCA_038406235.1 Peronia verruculata
GTCTGTCTGTCTGTCTGTCTGTCTATCTATCTATCTATCTATCTATCTATCTATCTATCTATCTATCTATCTATTTACTGATAAACTGTGTCCAATTATTCTTGTCTCTTCTGCTATCTGCACAGCATATACAGATTCTTGGATTTTCATGCACAGCTAGGTGAGAAGACACTGAAGCACTTATAGGAGCATCTATCGTAGACCATGTAATTTGTCAGTGGTCATGGCTGATAAAATCGACAGCTTTTCTCACTATGCGTTCCCCCTCTGCTCCCTCTCTTTCTCCCGTTTCTGCTTCATGTTTTCTCGCAAAGAATGTTAGATCAATTCTGGAAAAAACAAACAAACATATATACAGACAAACAATCCAAAGGCACCATGATTTGGTACGCAGCTTTTGATGTTGTCATTATTACAGGTGGTCTCCCCGGCAGAGTGTTTCCCCTGAGGCTCAAAACGGCAACAAACATGGAGCAAATGGGAAACAGAACAGAACTGAGAACAGACGTAATCCGTTTGTTTATAATAAGCTACTCAGACAAGGCTGCTGCGTCTGGAGTAGGTATCCAGAGTTTCATCGCTCTATCCACAACGACTGACATCGAACCTGCAGACTCTGTCAAACCAGGATATGGCCGTGACAGTTTCGAAATAGAAAGAGACTCGGAACTCATTTTTGGCTCTTTCTTTCATAGCATTAATCAATCGACAAAGTTCGGAAAATTAATGATTTGTTTCCTATCTAATTTTTAAAGCTTTATTTGATTTAATCTCGGAATGCCATAAGAGCAATGTAACTATTATTACAATCTATCTATTGGCCACAGTTTTCGGGCAATATTATGATTCAATATAAATCTTGACGTACAATAATTGCCTATTAGTTTAGAAAATATAGCCCAGAGTGTAAAATGAAACAACAACGTCGAAATATATAAACAGCAATTATAAAAAATCTTGGCAGTTTCATGGGGATATATATTCTTATGCACTTCATAAAAAAATATTCAAAACTCAAACGAAAATGCTTTGTACAGTTAAATACAATTTTAGCTTCTATTGTGTTAAAATTTCATAGACTGAAATAATGACGAAGGTCTATGTTCTTTTATTCAGATTTAGCTGTTAACAGTAACAATGGCTGATTAAACTGCTCACTGCAATAATAAAAAATGCATTAAGATAATTGAGCATTACAAACTATAGTGCTTCTGAAATATTTTTTTCTTTTTTTAAAACGTTTTTATTGTGTAGCTTCCTTTTTTCATGAATGTTTATATCTTCTTCAAAGAGGCTATTAGACATTTAATCTATGTTTATAAATACATTAACCAGTTCAAAGAGCTGGCCCGGAAAAAAAGAGCTGACGGACCTTGTAATTGATCTGACAAAACTTAAAAAGAGAGAGAGAAAGGACTTCTGACACCCTGCTTTGTCTAACACAGTGCAGTTTCTATAGGAATTAGAGAGACCTTTGGCAGAAATTAAAAGAGGAGTTTGATGCACGTATCTTGGAGCTTCACAAAGCGAAGAGCCAACTGCAGCAGAAATGCCAACAATCTGTGAATATGTTTATATAAATTAGGCCAGCCCCGTGGCCAACTCTAGATCGGTGTAAAAAAGACAAAAAGGTTTATTCCCCTAAGATTTAACTCGCCCCAGCAGAGTCCTTTCTTCTTTTTTCCCCCTTTCTTTTTTTAAAAATAGTATTACATTTGATAATAAATTGTTTGCTTTGACGAACTAGTTTGAAGTGCGGTGGATAGGAGTATTACTCAAGTGCTTTTTCTAAAAAAATTCTTCATTTTTAATCGGACTTGCGGAGATGAGAGAGGATGGGGCAGATGGAAGAGGGGGGAAGGGGGAGACTCGGAGGAGAGAATCTACAGACTATCTACAGACACACAATTAGCTTAATTTAGCCGTTCTCTCATCTTTGCCCTCATTCTTCTTTTCAGCCTTATTGCAACATTGCAAAATCTTTATCTGGGGACTTGTCCGATGAGACCTTGTATGTACCATCAGTCAAACTGAATATTTGTTGAAGAAGAAGAAAGAATCTAAAGATTTTAGAATAGACCAATCAAATTTCTTTGAAGTAAATTTTTATATGAGTTTTGAAAGTGATTGGTGGAAGGAGGTGGAGGTGAGGGCGGATAAGACAGGCGATGGAATGGACAAAACAAACTCCCACACATCGTGAGCTCAGTGCTCTGTTGCCCGATCTCTATTTTTCACATTTTGAGAAAATCGATGAGTTGTGTCTAGCAACTGTTTTTGTACAATAAGGAGATAGAACAAAATAATTTAAAAAATCTACCTGTTTGAGCAAATGATAGGTGAAATGACTACAGTATAAGGTAGATTTACTATTCTTTTTTCACATGACATATGTATCTCCAAATCGCCCAAATTGGAAATAGGACAACAGAGAACTGAACTTGCGACATATAGTCTTACTTTTACTCTTAAATCCACCTTCTTAAATTTAAATCTTAAATACAGTGTGCATTATGAACATAAAGCATTGTCTGCCATCTTGATCACCTCTCCCCACCTATCTTTCCGTCTGATCGTGGGAGCTCTAAGATAACCTGCTCCCTTCACCCCTCGTCTTCTTTATGAGCCAAGACAATCTTGAAAACCGAGGCACTGATTGGGAATGAACATACGAGAATTGCGGGAAATGTGCAGCTTTGCTCGTAACAGCAAGAATGCACATCATAAATAATCTTTTGATTAGCTTCAAAACTAATGCACGTTAGATGGATTTTAAAGGTATATTTTATATCTATTTGCTGTTTTGGAGGTACTTGGTATCTCTTTTTATTTTAGAATCAATATCTCTCATATGTCCAGGTAATAGATATTTGAGAAACAGGAGGTTGCTTTAGTTTTATACTCTCCAACATAGGCTAAGTTCTGCCTTTTTTTCTGTTTCGCCTGTGACTTGAGATAATCATAACCACGTTCAAAGTTTACATCATCACAGCTAACATGTAAAATAATAAAAAATAATAACTGCGTCTCCGAGGCCGTCTCCGAGGTGAGCTGATACTAAGTCTTAGAAGTAAGCACAAAAAGTTAAACACCGATATTTGTACTTGAATAGATCTCTACAATTAATTATCGTCCATTACGTTGAAAATTGCGTTCTTACACCAACATGATAGACTTCAACATTTCCCTCTATTTTTTCTTCCCTCCTCACTCTCATTCTCTCTCTCTCTCTCTCTCTCTCACTGTTTCACATCCTTTATTGTTGCTGTGAGTAAGACTTTAGTTCTTGTCTGAGAGACAAGCAGGCAGATACACAGGCAAGAATTGGGTCAAATATCAGTCTTAAGTATATATATCTGTCACAATAACAATAACAAGAGCAGTATCTCAAGGCCTATATCAGTCACAATTTGAAATACAAACAAACAAACAAACAAACAAACAAAATGGAAACATGACGGTCGCGATAATATCACATAACATGACTTGCAACATTGTATGCGACATTGTCTGTCAGCTATACGCTAGCTCTTACAACTCAACAAAGCAAAGTTCGGCAAGCGAAAATAACAGCTGAGGAGACAATGATGTGATTCTGTCCCGCCTTTGTTTTTGAACGGCAGGCACGAAATACCTTGTGGGTCTGGAAAGTTTGAAAGAAGATACTCTCCACTCTCCTTCATCCCCTCTCCTGCATTGCTCTTAGATTCTTTCGCAGAAATATGCCTCATTAATTGTTGTATACCTGCTACTCCTGACCAATTTTCCCCTCTTTATTTTTTCCATTTCTCATCTTCATACCATGGGTGCCAAACGTCTCCTTCTTTCATCTGTCTCCTGGTTTCCTTTCTCTGTGCCAGCAACTGCTGTGAGTGAGAATGTTGTTCAGACGCCACACTTTCCAAATTCTTTATCTTTGTTCATCTTGACATTATAATACTTGCAAAGACTTTAATCAAATTGTATAATGCGAACTAAAGAAAGAATTCAAACTTTCGGCTCCTATCCCTCCAGTTCAGTGTCTGCCCAATCACAGCTCCTTTACTCTATTTTCACAAATTGCTTTGGTTTTTCTCTCTATCTACCTCTCCTTCCCTCCCTTTTCTGCCTGCCAACAATTTCGTCGATCTTTTTTTTTTTCCCGTTCTCCTGTTCCTATCAATTCCTAGAACTGTCCGCCTATCCCTCCATCAGAGCACCCATACATCTATAGTTTATCTTTCGTTCTTCTAACAATGGTAATTGTGTCTGTGTCTGTATCACCAATTTGCCAGCGTTATAGTTATTCGTGCAAACGAATTCTGAGCAATTTGCTGGCAAAGTGCATGTTATGATATCACATCAATGTCGAAATTCCAGTCAGTGAAACGAAACCCCACACCAAACAGAACCAAATGATAATAAAAAGAAAAGGTAATAAAGAACGTAAAAGGAGGGGCCTTGCAGCAATAAAAAACCAGGCACATTTACATTCTTTGCACAGAGAGAAAAGCAGGTCTAGGAACTCCTCACGTTACTGTTGACGTCGTTTCACCTGCAAATGGCTGCAAGCACGAGCTGCTGGTCGGATAAGTTTTGGCAACTTACATCACGCTCGATTCGACAAAAGAGCTTTGGGGGGAAACATGAGAACAAGGAGAAATACAAGTAGGAAAAGGGGGAAAAAAATAGAAAGCAGGCAAAGAAACGAACGGAGGAGGACGTTTAGGCGAACTTTATGGACTGAACGCAATATGAGTAATCGGTACGAAATCCAAAAACATCAACCATAGAGGCAAGAAATGGTACAGAACAAGAATAAGAACAATACTGTTAGTACGGAAGAGAAACAGCAAGAAAAAATAAGAGGGGAAAAAAAGAAAGGATGGACCGAATTTGAAGATTAGATGAAAGAGGAGAACATGAAGAAAAGGAGAGAAAAAAAAAATACATACTGAAGAACAGGATCAAAGAGACTGGCGATTGCAATTACATACTGAGAGCAAGGTGATAAAGGAAAAGAAGAGAGGGAGAAAGAAATACACAATCAGAAGTGAGAAAGAAGAGAGGATGATGAACGGGATAAAGAAAACGAAAGGAGGAGAGAGGGATAAAAAAGAAACTATAGGGACGAAAAATTTGGATTAGGAGACTCGGGGGGAGAGGGGGAGGGGAGTCGAAATTAATGAAGAAGTAAAAAAAAAAAAAAGGATGAGGAGTAAAAGGTGGTATAGAAAACTGAAAAAAAAAAAAAAAAGAAGAAAGAAAGAAAGAAAGAAAGAAAACTGAGGAGTGCAATGGTACTGTTCACTTTGGCTACTTTACATAATGAGGTATTGCACTTACCATCGACGGTTCCACCCTCATAAGTCATTTGAACTTCATGTTTCCCTTCCTTCTTGGGCTCATATTCAACACAAATGGTGCCATCCGCGTTATCTCGCACGTTGGGGCCCAATCCGTTTCCTGATGGCATTTTTAGAGTGCTTTACAATCTGAAAAAAAAAAAAAAAAAATGACAGTAAAAAATTAAAATGCTGGGAAAATAAATGCAAGGTGTCAGGTGTACTTCTGCATGACTGCCCCTGTGAATGAAACACCTGTAATAATGTTATTGCTTGAGATGCTGTGGAAGATTCCTAATATTTTTTTCATTTTTTATGCTCACCACTGCCGAGGCCAGACAATCTAATTTCTGGCGTCTTTCCATAATGCCTCAGAACTGTCTCGCACAGATTCTTCCTTAATGTATTTACTAGACACATCAAACATCAGTTTCACAATTCAAAGTGTGCATTAATCATGATACTGTAAAAAAAAAAAAAAAAAGAGACGCCATAGTCATTTTGGAAAGGCAAAAGGTAATTGTTCACAAATACCTGTAATTATACTGACAAAAAAGTCAGAAGATTATTTTCACACAGTTAGAAGACTAGCACAGGACAGCAATCACAGCCATAGTGGTGAGAACCCTGACAGACGTTTATTACCAACTCTCACCCTTTCATTGGTATAACAAGTTCGTTAGCAGTAATATATACATATGTCACTCATCTAAGATTAGTATTTATCACGGATCACCTGCACAAAATAACAGAATCTTCCTACGAATCTGGAAAAGATGTTCGGAAAATATGCCAGAACCATCAAGGTGCCTGACAAAACGTTCTCATCCTTTACCTAACCTGACTTTGCTTTCTCTCACGCTTGAAATAACATCAGCAAGAGCCAAGACGATTGCCCGGACCTTAGGAATGTTGGGCTTACACTGCTAGTCCTAGTCTGCAAATGACTCCTCTTTCAAAGAACATCTCACAAATCAAAGACAGATAGGACGGAGAACCGTTAGAGCGGACAGACATACGGAACCAGCGTCTTGTATGTGCTCCTTTTCCTGTCTCTGCTACCCTATGAACCCAGGTAAGCCCATAAAAGCTATAAGCCGTCAAGATTGGCCAGTTTTCTACAACATCACACCATAAATTTGCAAGGGTTGCATGCTTGATGCAAATAAGTGATAACGAAGAACAACGAAAAGGTTGATGTGAGTCACACACGGCTGAAGTTGTGCCTAGCCCAACCCAACCCAGTCTGGATATATGTAACCTGATAACACGTTCAATTTTTAGATTTGTCTAAGGGTGAACAACTATGATACACAGAGAAGTTAAACACAGACAAAAACAAAAGAGTCCACGGTGTTGCTATAGATATACAGCATTTGAATAAATAAATGATTCTTGGTAGAACGAGGATCTTCAGTAAAACATCTATGTACACGATATGCAAGGCTGAGTTCGGCAATGTCAAGTCAAACACTGATCATACTGATTACGGATGTTTTGCTTTGTTTTGTGTTCTTTCCAGCCTTTCCAATTATGTTCTCCCTAGACTTCCGCTTCCCTGGTTCTGTCTCCGTTTTATTCTGTTTTCCAAGCAGTCAGTCTTCCCAAATGCATTTCATAGAGTGTGTTATGTTTTCCTCTCACATCAAACTATTGATGAAACATCGTTAGCGTGAGAAATCAATGTTTGCTGGATCTTAAACTGTCTTACTCAACACGGAACTATCTAAAAACCCAAACTATATGGGCATTATTCTCTGAAAATGTTCCTTCCAACTCGGGATTTAACAAACCCTTCTTTGTAGCTCTTTGTCGTTTTCTCAGATCGTTGCCGGAAATTCTCTCCGGCCATCTACAGCATGTTTTTTTTTTTTTTCCTTGTACCACTTTGTTCTTTTGTCTCATTTTTGCTTTTCTGTGATTTGTTCTCGTCTGTCAGCCCTACACTTTATATTAGAACTTCTACGGCTGATTTCTGTGTTCCCCCTTTTTTTTCCTCCAGTACATTTCATTCCTTCGCTGCGATAGAGTGGAGGGAGATTCCTAACAACTAAACATTGGTTTCCTCGTGGAGCAGAATGCAGACACCGATATGGCAGTGCACATATTCTTCTTTGTGTATGTCTGATTTACCTGGTAAACATCACAAGCCTCCACTGGAGATCTGATTTTGAAAAAAGCAGACAAAGAATTTAGTTATGTCTATGAAATCTGTTTTTGTTTTGGTTTTGTTGTGTTTTTTCTTCTTTATTTATCGAGAAATTGTGAATGGCATCATAGGTTACAGAGTACACGAAAACGTCTATGATACCTAGGTCAAAAGTGTGTATTGATTTGACCATGTTGGTTGTTTTTCTTAAGCCTTTCAAACCTAAGAGATAGGATTATCTGGGTTTTTAGAAGCTGTCAATTTTTGCTGAGAAATTTTGTGGGTAGAAATTTGGAATTTGGAAATTTTGCCCGGACTCAGGCCTACTCTCCATCGATTTTCAACTGCCAAGGGATCTTTAATGTGCGTATCGTACACACGGGACCTCCGAAATATACTCGCCCTTACCCCCAGAAGGCTAGTTTTCAGGCTTTCCTACCCACAGGAAGCCAGGGACCGTTGAGTCACTGAGAAAAATGCGGGTTTTCGATCTTCGTGTCCTGTCATCCCCCGATGCAGAACCCGCGAGTCGATCACGGCCGCTCCATGAGCAGACGCCTTACCCATTGAGCCACTGCGCTGTTTTTCATAAGCCTTTCAATCCTAAGAGATAGGATTATCTCGGCTTTTAGAAGTTGCCAATTATTGCTGAGAAATGTTGTGGGTAGAAATTAATGGAATTTGGAAATTTTGCCCGGACAGCGGCACTCAGGCCTACTCTTCTATCGATTTTCAACTGACAAGGGTTCTTTAACGTGCGTAACGTACACACCGGACCTCCGAAATATATTCGCCCTTGTCCGAGAAGGCTAGATGCCGGCCTTCCCTACCCACAGGAAGCCAGGGGACCGTTGAGTCATTGAAAAAAAGCGGGTTTTCGATCTTCGTGTCCTGTCGTCACCCGATGAAGAACCCGCGAGTCGATCCCGGCACTGTTTTCTCCATGAGCAGACGCCATACCCATTGAGCCACTGTGTCCCCCTCTTTAACTGCATCTAATTCCAATTCCCTTATAAAGATGCTGGCCCATATAGAACTCTCTCTCTCTCTCTCTCTCTCTCTCTCTCGCTCTCGCTCTCTCAGGAATTCTCCATAAGCCTCTAGTCATTACCACGGCATTCTCTCTGAGTCACATCCGGTACAAACAAAAAAAAAACATTGTGACATAATACACACACACGTGATCTACACCATCCTGTATAAATGCATAGAGAGAATCTCACACACATTTGATGACGCAATATTTCCACGGGCCAGCGTATGCACACATACTTGCAAAGGTTCAGTGTATACAATCAAAATCTGCTAAACACCATTCTTAAGGCACACATGTGTACGCAATATAATACATGTAATATATTTAACCATGATTCGTTACAGTGACACAGCAATAAAACATTGCACCAAGAAAAACTTGTCATGGGACTTGCAGTAGTGAATGAAGTTGGCATGTGGTAAACCAACAGAGAGCATCTTTCATACGACATAGCTGTACTGGTGTGATGTCTACTACCGAAGTTGGCCAAGTCCACACACAAATTCTCACTATTACCAACAATTTGGTTTTCAGTTATCATTATTCAAGTAATTTATTATTCAGTGCATGCAGTAAGATAAACAGGAATTTGAAAATGTTATAGTTATCGCCAGATTCTTGTGCTTCTCAATATTGTTAAACATGAGATCCATTGAAATAATTCAAATGACTCTAGCTGTAATTTCTTTATACCAAGTTCATAAGGACTTACCATAAACCATGTCAACTTGTTTACAACTGGCTGAGCAAAGATCATTTGAGACATGACACGATGAAATCAGGCGTTCATCAAACTGAGGTGACTGGAGAAATTACGTGCTTTTCAACAGCGAATAAATTTTTAAGACAATTTCTTTTTACTTCAAAGAACCGTTCTAAATCAATTTGCTGAAATTAGATTGAGTAAAGGCCCCGAAATTACAGTTTAGGGGCATGGGCTAACAAAGAATAATAAGGATTTACTAAAGTGATTGGCCATTTTCTCACTAAATTTAACTGTAGCAACAAGTAATTCCAATAGTCTTTAATTGCCAATAGCTCCACTTCTGCTTAAGGTAGAACAAAAAATTTTTCATACATAGAAAGGGAAATGAATAACCCTAACAGTGGTACCAATAACTCCATATGCTCAAAATTTGACAAGAGCCTGATTTCATCGTGTTGCATCTCATTTAGCTTAACTTTGCATGCAAAACACTTGTATAACAAACAAAGAAGAGATCACTTACTTTTTCACAATCTGCATGTGACAGTTGCGGAACTCAGCCAAAGCAGACAAACACTGGTCATAGGCTGATTCTAGAGCTGTGTTCTTGCTGCTTTTCACTAAAGACAGAACAAAAGACCATATTATCTTCAGAAAAGGGTCTCTAAACAGGAATCATTGGAAAACATATTGGCAGTTTATGAGAGATGCATACATATTTTGGAACAGATTTCTTCTTATTCCTTGTTACTGGAAAATGGAATATTCACAAATGTCACTAATTTGCTATTTACTAACTATAAACCAGAAGATCTGCATCAAAACAGGTAATATAATTTAGATGCTGAGCAAAGCACATATTATATTTCTACAAAATCTTGGTTTGACAAGAATTTGGCAATCCTGCCTGTGCCTAACTTTAGAATGCAGCTGAGAAAGAACATCAAACAGGCATCTTTTGTTTATTTCTTTGCTGCAGTTTTTTTTTTTTTTTAAATTCTGTCTCCAAAACTCCTTGTTTTTGTTGTTCAACTTCAGCACCAACCTGTCCCCCTCCTTACTACTATCAGGTTATCAGATGCAATCTTTCACATCATGTGCTCACCACCTTCTCTCCACCCCTTTCTCTCTCCCACCAGATTCAGCAGCTTTATACATAATGGCCTTATACCTCAAGTTTCATCCTGAGGACAAATGCAGTCCATCTTGCCCTTTTTTATTGCTAAGAATGAGGGAGAGGAGGGGGTTGACACGGACAGGCTAGTTTGAGGTCAAAATGTGGATTTCTTTGTTTTCCCCCAGAAATTCTAGAAAAGTAATCATTTCTGTATCAGATTATAGATTCAAAATGCTCCTATGACCAAAAACGTGTCTATTACAGAAAATTTTTATTTAATTGTCTTGGCCCTACCATCAGAAATTCCACTACTAACTTAGACAATATAACAGTGAACAAACTCTTCAAACATGACTCATGACCAAGTTTTGTGCCAGACCAAAAAAGGTAATTTATGCCTGTGAACTAAGATATATCTATCTATTAAAACCTCTTTGCAAATGATTAACATGCTCCAATTAATTTAAAATGTAGCATTCCATAACCATATCACATACTCACAAATAAAATTATAGCAAGTCACTATTTGAGCAAAAAGATAACCTTCAAAATTAATTCATCAGAAACCACTTCATGGCTACCAAAAGTAAAAGGCACATCCAAGAATCGGTCTCTGAGCTGTGGGAAATGAATGTGGAACACCCACTGTCAGCCCACCATCAACCATCCCTCCTTCCCCTTTAAAACCAATATTCCAACCACTGACCAATTCATACTCCGAAAGTTCCTAGCACAAATAAATGAACAAATGACCAATGTTTTGTGCCTAGAATCTTTTGATAAATTATGATTGACAGATAAGACAAAGACAAGAGCCCAATCAGGTGTATAACCTGCCTCTTCATTAACAGTTAGTAACAATGAATAACAGTTGATGCTTCTGATTGCTCATGGGATTGTAGAGAACAGGAGCTGATTGGCTCACCCACAGTGGGCAAGACTGAGTGCAGGTTGGGGTTCAGAGCAGATGGAGCGAGGTGATCGTGAAGTGGCTAAATAAACATGATATTACTGACTCGAGCCTCGAGGCTATTTTGATTTGTAGAAAAAATGGAGAAGATAATGGATGAAAAAATGATGAAGTGAGAGTGAATGAAAGACAAACCTAAATCCAGCAATTTGAATGATCTATGTTCTAAATCTGTGATTAGGCGTCGATGGTCAGGTGGCATAAAACTCCTCATCTGTAACAGGAAATCTTTCTTGTCTGGGGATTTTTGAAACACAGCAAAATGTTTTGAGAATCTGACAATAATATTAATGTAGTAATACAACAGAGACCGTGTAAAATCTATGTTGTCATGGTGATCAAGTAGGAAGTTTCACATAAGAATTCACAAGGCAAATGTATAGCGCAATTCATTTTGTTGCCATTTTTGAGAATATGAAATATGTCCTCCAAAATCACATAAATTGAAAAAAAAAAACAGATAAAAACTTATTTCCTTATGTTTCACTGGCATTTTTTTTTTTCCAGTATGTGGGCTAGGAGTCTTTTGTTAGTCTATTTGTTTAGGGATATATTTTTGTTTTTCTTGCTTTGTTTTTTAACTTTTGCAACATCCGTCATCAACATCAGTAAATTACCTCCAGTGTGTTCCACCGCTAGGAAAGCATCAAACACCTGCAAGGTAGTACTCTGGGCTGCACTGGCACCGATCATCTACATGCATAAAAAGTAGAAATGTACCTTTGGGGAAAACGATGCACTCATCATATTCATGAATAAAGTTTCACTGCTAAATCTTACATCAGTAAAACGCTTGTGAAGCCAATTTGTTCCACCACATTTGACTTTAAACAGCTCACAAAAATTACTAGTCTAATAATTTTCAAAAACACAGTTGACACTCTAAGTTCAGCGATCCAACTTTTGTGCAATTTTACATGTCAATCACCCAAAGCATACAGGATATGGTTACATTATTTTAAAATCAGCTATTGGAAGCTAAAAAAGTCATTCATTTAGAAGACTCAAAAGAACTGAGAAAAGAAAAGCATTCCTGCATTTAGGACACAAAATCAACATGGCATTGTTGTCATGGCATCCGGACATAAAACAAAAAAAAGCAAAAAATATCCACACTTTTCTTTTAATTTGATCATGCTGAGTGAATTTGAAGCTTTCAAAGTTTCTAGTTTAATTAAGTATTAAAAAGATAAAATGATTGCTCTCAGGAATTACACCCTCACCGCTTCCCCCTCACACCCACACAGAAAAAAGTATCCTGAAACTTCTCATATTATATTTATTCTGAATTTGAAGCTTAAAAATTTTCTGGTTTAAGTGTTATAAGGATTACTCTCAGAAATTACTCCCCTTCCCCCCCCCCCCCCAACTCAAATAAACGAAAAAGTATCCTGACATTTCTCATGTCATATTTTATTACTGTAAAATGTTTTGGTATATGTTTGCCTTTGGTGTTTATTGTCATTCACTGTAATCAAAGTCAGTGAGAAGAGAGATTTTCCTGGAAATATCTCAGTCAATTTCATCAGATTCCCTTGTGTTCTGTATCTGTTTACAAGTTTACACATCCCTCTTCACCTTGATAGGAGTCTCAGAAATTCCTTCATAGATGAGTCCTTCTGGTAAGGGATTATCCTCTCCACCCCATCTGAGGAAACAACGAGTGCCATATTTATACCTGGATGGAAAATATTTCTAAAGAAAAAAGGATAAGAAGGAGGGGAGAAAACATATGATGCCTTTATGCACTTCTATAATGGGCATATCTGTCATCAGCAGTTCAAGAAACAATGTACACTATCTCTGTGAAATCAAGGGACATAATGTAAGAAGATGAAGACAATTACCTAGAATACACTACACTGTTGATGACTGCTACAGACTGTATAAGAACAAACTGTGCATTATATTGCCTAATGAGGACTAAAAACTTTTTACAACACTCTGACAATGATGGACATTTTTTTAAGCTTCCCAAAATGTCTTTCTTAATTCGTGGTAAGTGCAAAGCAGAATAGTCGATGGATGAATATTGAATGCAGTAATCCGTCTTGTAAATCCTAATGTAAAGTGGAATACAGTTTTCAATTTCTGACCCATTGAGCTTCTCCATGAAACATAGAATTTTAAAATTCTCGTTGAGTTTTATCATTTCTCACAGATAAAAACAATTACTATTTCAAACTTACCCAGCAAGGAATGGACGAACTATAGTGAAGAAATCTTTAAAACCAAGATGCTCTGTGATTCAGACAACCAAACTCCATCATACAATGCAACAAAATAGAACAATATCAGATGTAATAAAATGTGAAAAGATGATAGTCTTTGTTACATGTTTCTGAAAGTATAAATGTCTGACAGCAAGTCAAAATGAGTTGTGTCCCAATTTCCCATTAAATTCAGCTATCGCAATCACATAGAACTTAAGTTGAGACATACATTTTCATATGTTGTAAAAAGGTTTGACATCATTTGAGTGTAGTCGGAGAGATAGCAAACTGAAAAAAGAAGAGGTGACCCCCTCACCACCAGCGAAAATCAGGAGAACATTTATTAAAAGAGAAGAGTTTGGCACATAAATCTACAGATTTACTTACACCATTCTGATACACATAATCTGCCCATAAGAGCAAGTTTCTTCATGAGACATGAATGTTCTCTCAAATTCTGCAGTATTTTATAAAAAAAATATCAAACTAAGGTTGTTACATATCAACCCTCAAATTCTCTCTTTGACCACAGCGACCTCTGCCTCATTCTGACTGACTACAGAACAATGAACATGAGTAGTGGCCAACTACAGGCTGTTTGAGAAAAACAGGGATTACATGTAAAATTTCATAAATGCCTTAGCTTCTGAGCACAGAGCACAGAGATCTGAAGAGAGTTGTACTTGTGTGTGTGTGTGTGTGTGCGCGCGCATGTGTGTGTGTGTGTGTGTGTGTGTGTGTGTGTGTGTGTGTGTGTGTGTGTGTGTGTGTGTGTGTGTGTGTG
>JBCAUA010829097.1:0-14299 GCA_038406235.1 Peronia verruculata
ATGTTGATAACGTTAAAATTCAGATTTCAACAGAATCTGTTCAAAACACGAGAGTCCAAGTGAGCACACAACTTTTTCCCAGCTCTGCGCGTCTGTCTAAACACGTAATTTGACGAGCAACGTCTGGTGCAGAGGGGACGGGAATGGAGGGTGGGGTGAGGAAGGATAAAGAGCGTAGGCTTGTAGAAAAGTTCTGTCTTTAAATTGTTATTAAAAAAAAAACAATAACAACAACAACAACAACAACAACAACAACAACAACAAAAAAAAAACGATCAAAACTATTGATTTTCCTTCACTGATTTTCCTGGTTGTTTGTTAATTCGTTATTGAACACTTACGACAAACACAACGAAAGGCCGGCAGATATAAACATTTATATTTATATTTATTGGTTTGTGGAAATTGATATAAAGTGATTTTGTGGATGCTTCTGTCATTTGGATTACGTCTGTAACCGTCACTGAAGATTCTGCTTTGTTTAATGAGAGCAGTAAATCTAGCTAATCTCATTAAGACTGCATGGTGAATTTACAGACAACACGGAGGGAGATAGACAAATCACAGCTAGTCATTGTTAGCCAAGCTGTTCATTAAATCAGCGTGCATTTCTATCTCCTGAGTGCTATCATGAAACTAGACCAATCTCAGCGAGACACGAGCCAAGTGGCGCAGACCTAGCGGAATACTCGCCGGTATCAGAGCAGGTCTATTTGCAGAGAAAACACCGCCTGTAATGCCGGAAACAAGACGGTCAATTTGTCGCAACAAACTTGGCCGCTTCCCAGTCATATATTTATATAACTAATTTGATAATATTGTCTCTGTCAGGTTTTGACGAGACGGTAGACAGAAAGTGAAAAAGAACGAGCGATTTAATGAAAAGTGAACATTGTGGACCAGAAATTAAAACACAATGGCCTATTATATCATTCCTTTATCTGTAGGCTGACGCCTAGAGAACTATGCATGATAAGTTCTCCCATCCTCTAACTATGGAGGGGAGGAGAACTCCAGGTGATAACAGAAGAACTTTCACAAGAAATCCGAGCTTCTTCCCACCATGGCAACAGCGACCTTTCACCTTTTCAGACTATACCTAGGGACAATGGCATGTGTGTAAAGAGTTAGTGAGGTTGTTATTTGGCCTTAGAAAGCCATTATATAGGGATATTCAATAGCACTTATAAAGATATATTAGTGTTTTTCTTGGAATTTCATTCTCTGGTTAATGAAGATATCATCTAAAATGACCGACGCGGGCAATTATTAATCCAGAACAACTTGACAGCATTTGTCAAAATAGGAGATTCATAAATTAGAAATCTAATCAAGATGCCAAATTCATCACACCCGTCCCCCCCTCCCCCTCTCCCCCATCATGGGACGATATTTGATACATGTATGTATAATTTATACAGAACATCACCAAACAACTGAAAGACATGATCTGTCAAAAGCTCTCATGCTGACAGTAGCAGAGTTTTGTTTTCCCCGACGGATAGAGCAACGAGATTCCTCAGAAGTTCAGCTTTGTTCACATTTAATGCAGTTATCTAAAGCTAGTACATTTCGTGTAGTTGCGACCTTTATAACTAGCAGATTTTACTTTTCCCCATAAAGAGACAGGGCAATGAAATTCCTTAGAAGTTCAGCAAGCTTCCAAATACAGTTATTTACATCTAGCACTGTTATTTATTATTAATGAGTACCACCTATATAAGTAGAATATTGCCACATGATAAAGAGGGAAAATTATGTGGGAGGGGGAAGGTGGAGTGGTTGTCAGCAGGTGGGAGGAAGGTAGTGGCGGTGGTCAAGGGACGTAATTGAAATGTCCCAGAGGTGGATTGATACACGCACTGCTGACCACGTGAAATGATAGACGGCGTCGGTGGAGTGGCCAGACAGGATAAATCTGCACTGTATACTTTAATGGCAGTCTATGATCATATCCCTGTGCAGCAGCTGTTTGGCGGCGAGTCCACTGAACTAAACTGACCATTTGACCGGAAAGACAAGAGCCGATAGAACGTCCGAGCTTGTCAGTTATTAGACCAATTCTTTCACGGGTTATTGCCGCTGCAAGTGTGGGAGACGCCGGCGTCCAGTCTTCCCATTAAGTATCCTCTGATTGCTTCCCGCGTGAAACCAAGAGATCCCCAAGTGCTTTCTTGTGCCAAATGACTTTAGATTTTATGAGGTGCCGTGCCGCCCAGAATCAAAGAGAGATTCAGTCAGTGCTAAAATGTTATTTTTACCATTATTTTATGTCTATGAGTCTGAAAATGTTTCTCAGACTTTTATGGCCACCTTCGAGTTACAGGAACAAGACAGCGAGAGAACTGTCAGTTTCTTTTTGATTTCGACTTTTCCATGGTTGTAAAGGATTCTCCACATAAAACTATCTGTCTAAATCTGGAAGATTTCCTATGGCCTTTGATGTTTTTTGTTGTTTTTCAGTCTTATGTTTTCACTTTACTCTCTATCTCAACATTTTGATACGAATAAGACTAGTTTATTTGTCCTCAAGAAAATACATTTTTACCAGTGCAGAAAACGATTGAAACAAAAATATATGAAGAATGCACAGCACAAAGACACATTAACAATTTCCATGCATACCATATATACCTCCATGTCTATATAATTATCCATACATACGTATCACACAACTTACCATTGATGCCATGGTCCTTTTTTCAACAGTGAGACATTAAGGAATAAGGAAGTCTCACTTATCTTCGAGTACCGTTACGTTCTGGTGGAGGTTATCTGTATCTTCAAGTAAAGCATTTCTATTGTATACCTCGACTCATAGTACGCCTTCTCCTCCAGCAGCGTCCAGTTCATTTGCATTTGCATATGAGGCATTTCACCTGTTCACACATACTACGGTGATTCTGTTTTTTGTTTGTCTGTTGTTTTACCTTTCTTTTTCAGATTCCTCTTCATCATTACATTGTTAACATCATCACCATTGTCTCCATCCCCATTTTACAGTGATGTGTAGAATATTGAGATAATCATCATCGCTGTCTGTCTCTGTAGGTCATTCATCACCACAACCATGAGAAAGTCAATTTGACGTGAAAATTTGGCATTCACTTTTAACATCAAGATGAATTTTTTTATGTATTTTTTTTTTTAATTGTTTAGTTAGTTGCCGGTTGAACAGTCTTTTTCAGTTTTATGAAACAACCATCATTGCCATCATCATGTCTACTCTTAGCTTTCCAAACAAACAAACAAACAAACAAACAAACAAACAAACAAACAAACAAACAAACAAACAAACAAAAAAACAAAACAAACAAACAAATAAACAAACAATCAAACTTAGGACCGCAGCAGAAACAGCTTCAGCAGCAACCGTGCAACGACATTAAAAACGACTGCACCATCACTACTAACACAACTACCATCACGATCATCACCAACTTCAACTACCATCACGATCATCACCAACTTCAACTTCAACACATTTCTGTCAGAAAGTGCAATTCCAGAAACATTCATCCTGTATCTCCTTCTTTTGTTTTACCCCCAGACTCCGAACTTTTGCCAGTGGCCTTCAACTTGGCAACTCGAGCTCGTATCAGCACCAACGCCACTTGCGGAGAACGTGAGCCAGAGGTCTTTTGTAAGCTGGTGGAGCACGTGCGCATCTTCCCGGCGGAGAATCGACACTGCGATATCTGTGACGCCCGCAGCGACATGCCCGTACAGCGCCATCCCATCACCAACGCCATAGACGGGAGCCAGAGATGGTGGCAAAGTCCAACGTTGACCAACGGGGCAGACTACAATTATGTGACTATTACTTTGGACCTGGGACAGGTGAGTTCTTTTTTTTTTTCTTTTCAAACTAGATGGTATTGAAATGTCGTCATGTTGTGATATCTCTGTCACAAAAATTATCTATTAAAGAAAAAAATGATAATAAATAGAGAATCAGTTCTCACACAAGATGGGATTGCTACATTGCACGTCATCTGACATTACAAGCGTCTATGTCTGGCTGTCGCCCTATTAGTCTGATAACCTGCCTATTTGCCCGTCAACCCATCTGTCTGCCTGCCTGTCTCTCTGTAAGTCTATCTATGGGCCTGTCTGTATTTCTGGCAGTCTTTCTGTCTGCTTGTCTGTCTTTCTGTCTGTCTTATCTAAAAGACTGTTTGTTTGCTCCCTTCCAATTCTTTTTGTTACCTACTAGTTCTCACAAACAACCAGCTCATTTAGATAAAGATCCAAACTCTGAATATCCAAAACAAGAAACAAGTAACAGTGTAGCCAGTAACCCAACGCACGGTAACCAAGATCTAATGATACCGTAGTGAATCCGCCCAGCTCTTCAGACCATTCCGTTTCATTGCCGAGCCGTATAAAAGCGGCTTGATGCAACAAAGGTAACGGTGGAGCCCTTTAATCTCAAATTTGTCCGGGTTCCTCCCTGTAAACTCAGCTGGACCTCCGCGCCTGACCGCTAGTAATTACTCAACAAAGGGCCAAGTCCGGCCTGAGAGCTCTCCGTATCTCTGTCATTGACACCCCCTCCAAGGCTCGGAAGCGTCGCTTGAATGAATACATAGAACTTGTTACATTCAGGACGCTCGGGGAGTTTCCTGGACACGTCGAGATTGGCTAATTAAAGAAACGGAGATCGTTCCGAGGGGAGTTATTTTCTCACTATTTTTGCGACAGCTTGCTGTGGTCAGTGGTTGCTTCTGTTTTAGGGAGACTCGAGCCTTAGGATCTGTTACATTAGTTACAATCTACGCCTTATCCGTTCAGATGTGTCGAAACTGAGGAGACTGATAAAGATATCAGATCAGAATGAGAGCGTTCTTAGCAAGTCGGAGTTACCTTTTGGGCTAGAGAATGAAAATCAAGACTCAACATCAAAGGGACTTTAGAGAGTATTTAAAACCTTCCTTGTTGTCCCACAGTGTGATTTTACTGTTGCTGAAGTTTGAAACAAATCTGTCTGTGCTCACCTACATGAAATGCACTCATTATGTCTTTGCTTTCCACCTCTCTTCTGTCTTCCACATTTTTAAAGAGACTTTCTCCGTGGTTAAAAAGCTCACCTTACGAAACCATAACTTGAAGGCGTATTTCACTTCCCGTCATCTGTATGATTATCATAATCACAAGTAGAACTAACAGAAAGAGATTAATGACAATACGTTGTACATGTAATTGGTGAGGCTGGTATAATCAGGATCCCTTCAGTGATTATACCATTATAGAGAATCAATACCACAGTTAACCACCGCTAAGAGCAGCTGGCCGGAATGAATGAGTGTAAAATATAACCTTGTTGTTGTTCTGTAAGATCTGCCCTGAGTTTTGCATTATAGCTAAAATAATGTTCATGTATAGTGTTAGTTGTTAATCTCCTTCCCGAATAAAGTATTATTTCTAAAGTGGTTAATTCCTCGCTGTGACACCCAAACGGAAGCAAATGCGAGTATTGGATACGTTAATTAAGCTGTTAGAAACCGTTGGAGTTCTTGTAGTAAATTTCTCAACCATGAAGGTCTTGATACACTTTGGTTTCTGGCCAATTCGTGGGTATGGTGATGCAGCATTATTTGTCTCTGTAAATGCCTTAGTGAAGAACATCTATATTCTCACAAAGTCGCAGTGTCAAACAGTTCGATCTTCCTGACTGGTGCTAGAGACACAAACGGATCAGAAGCGCAGACACCTGGAATGTGGCACTGTGACCTGGTCAGAATTCTCAGACGTCCCTTATCCACAGGTTCTCCGAGGGCTGCCCTCATAAATTAGCTGACCAGTAACTTATCAGTTTGAACGCTTGCAAAGTCTTGATATATGGACACAATGTCGGGGTCAGCTTGCCCAGCCGTTAATAAAAACCCTCCTGACCTACATTGGAGGTTCTGGGGCTGTTTGCTTAAGTCGTATATGGGACATGATAGGGCTCCTCTCGTGACCAGGAGATAGCGGACTTTTATGGCACTTGTAAGGACCAAAGTTATTGGGCTAGGCCGGTTTGATCTATTTCATGGCTATCTTAGCCTTGTCATTTTTATGTGGCCCTGATCGCATACGCCGGATTTCTTGAGGTCATGATTTCTAGAAATAAATGCCATTGTTTGAGGAGGACAAATTGAGTAATAGGTCTGTCACAGACAGAGATCGCACATGACTGTCTTCCATTGACAAGACAAACCCGTACAGAATAGAACGATTTAGTCACATTTAGATGTGTTGGACTAGAATTATACTCCACCGCTAGTCGTAGTCACTTCTGTACAACATTAAAATAAACAATGAAATCACACATTTAGCTTTACTGCTTCAAGTTGGCTGGGTTTACTACTGAAGGCATTGAGATTTGCATACGTGGATCTCTCAGTGACTGTATGAAGCACTAACAGGACAGAGAAGGGGTTACACACACAGCTTTTTGCAAAATCTACTCTATTTAAATTCAGCATTCTGTTCCTTTTAATCATGACAAAACATCTCTTGTTGTGGTTTGGTGTACACTTATGCACATTCAGCACAGTCGAACACTCATACATAATCAATGGTGCATTGCGGCACACGATGTGTTCGTTGGGCCGTGGGATAGAGGTCGTGGCTCATGTTTGCCTAGACACGCATTTACTGCAACGTGACAAAGTCAGGGCTGAATTCACAAGCTTTTTGCTGAAGTTGTGAATCTGCTTGGCAAATGAATCTGAGCGAATTCCTCCTGTATTGCTAAACAAAAACATTCCATAATCAGCACACGGTCAATCATCTTCGGATCGTTAACATTATTTTCTGAAAAAAAAAAAAAAAGTAAGGGTGTAACGGTGATGTTGAAGTTGGGTTTCGAGAGATAGATTAATGGGAGCTAAAGTCATAGCGTTATGTAAACATATTGTGGGTTGGAATAGAAATTAATATAGGCAATAATAGACGATTTTCCTCAAGAAAAGATCCAGATTAGGGTTGAATATGCACACATTTTTCAAGTTTTGCTTCTTCACAGGCTCATATGCCCGATCGACATTTGAGGTCTAGCCCACTCTGTTGTGCATAACTGCGAACAAAACTTTTCTTGTACAGGCCGTTTACTTTGCATGTAATTACATATCCATATAGCGATACCTAATTTGTTGGTACAGAGGAAAACAGTCTAGTTTTGTGAGGTTTGAGGAACTAATTAACCCGATCATACAACCTAAGCTTTTCATGGCCGACTCATTAAACCAACATGATGCATAATGATCTTCAACACCAAAGGAAGGCAGCACCATCAACATCCAGCCACAGTAATAACTACCACACCACCAAAAAAGAGTCTTTGCCACAATTACTGGCAGCAAACGCATTGTAATGACTACTTTCGTTGTAAGATAATGCTCATTTAACAAAGGGCAGTTGAAGTTGACTATTTTTTATCAGTGACAGTGAGGTTACTTAGAGCTTGGTTACGCGATCGAGAAAAGGGTCTGTGTCTAGGTGTCCCTATACCAGGCCGAACACCCGAGGTAGGCATTGAAGGCGGACTGTTTACATCACCAGATTTAAACGCTATCGCGCCAAAACCAGTAACAAGAGGTCAAACCGTTGACCTTAACCTTTAAATTATTCATGCAAATCGTAACTTGGCAAAATTAAGACACAGATTAATTAAAAAAGATCAATGGTATGAAAGCTTTCATCAGACTGAATTTTATGAGAAATGTATAAGACATTTATAACAATAGCCAAATTAAGAAAAGGCCGCCAAATCTGTAAGCACCATGCATGCTGAGTTAACAACAGTCACACGATCTGAGTTTCGCTCACCAGAGTTTCGGTCGTCTCAGAATGAAAGTGCCCAAACTGCGTTATAAAGTTGTTGCAGTTAGAACAGTTTAATTCTAGATCCACACTTTATTGCCAGCCTTCAATGAATCGGGTTACCTGGCCTGTTCATAGGGACGCCTAGTTCTGTGTACATGCTCTGCATATGGCAGGTAGTTCTTGACCAGTGGTGAGCGTTCAGAGAAGTACTCATAAGATACTAACAAATTTTAATCCATGCGTGAGCAATGAGTCCACGGTGATATAACCGACCTCGAAATACCTTATTATATATATAGTGACTGGTGATCAATTTGTACTTTGTTCCAAGGGTCCGTACCAGTAGTTTGCCTGATATTTATATGTCCTTTAATGTTGTTATCTTGATTAATGTGAAATCTTATATCTTTGACTTATTGACATCAGAATTTTATCTCAGTTTTTCTTATCCTCTCTCATCTCTTCTCATCTAGCCTCAGCTCATCTTAATGCACTCCACTATTCCTCACCTCACCTCATGTTACCTTACCCTCACCTTCCTTGCCTTATCTTATCTTACCTGCTTACACCTTACCCCCATAAGTTACATTACCTCACTTTAGCCTTACTTTACCGTACCTTTACCTTACTTTACCTTTGCCATGCTCTGCTTTGGCTCGCGTTGCCTTGTCTTACCTTGCCTTCTCTCTTACCTTAAATCACTTATCTTACCTTATTTTACCTCACCTGATCTTATCTTATCTCACCCTACCTTGCCTTATCTTACATTAACTTACTTTACCTTACTTTATCTGATTTACCTTACCTTTACCATTACCTTGCCTTACTTTACCTTATCTGCTTAAACCTCACCTTGCCTGTTTACATTCTTACCTCTCCTTATCTGCTTACACCTTATCTTACCTGACCTTATCTTTATCTTTACCTTACCTTACCATGCCGCACGTTTCCTTACTTTTACCATTGCATTTACCTTTACCTTACCTGACCTTACATTACTTTATCGCTTACACTTTACCCTACCTTACCTTACCTCACCTATCCTTATCTTATCTCCAGGTTTATCAGGTCGCTTACCTCATTATCAAGGCAGCCAATGCCCCCAGACCTGGCAACTGGATCCTGGAAAGATCTGTAGATGGCGTAAATTATCGCCCTTGGCAGTACTTCGCCATGACGGACAAGGAGTGCGAGGATTTCTACGGCATCCGTGCTACGGTTGGAATCCCCACAGACCTGGCCGACGACGAGGTCATATGCACGTCCAGATACTCGGCCCTCAATCCTTTGGAAAACGGGGAGGTAAATGCATGATTGTGTCCTCGTTCGGGCTACACTCTGTTCTGTCAGCACTACCGAAAGCAATCTCTCTCTCGATCTCACAAGTTCAAGACTCTTTTCTTATGTTAAATTCTGTGTTGGAGTTCTCATGCTCACCTCTCTGTTTTATGTATTTGACATCTATTCTGTTCACCCCCACCCCGTTTTTTTAGCTCTTACTGAGCCCTAAGTCTCTAACAGATTTGAGATGGCCCCCGTCCCCTTTTCACCTCACATTCCTCAAAATAGTGGGCACCCATTCACATTTTTCATTGCTGTTATAAAGTTGTGACAGTATGGCGACAGGTTCTTCCTTGTCTGAAGCCTGAAATAGGAAATATTCTGACATAATCTTTTCAAAATGCACAGAAAAACAGTTCTCCAGAAAACATTAATTTGCTGTCCCGAGATCTGCGGCAGAGACAAAGTGCTATAATCATACAGCCCAGAAGGGTGAAGATTAATTGCTTCTCTTGTTCCCCCCCCCCCCCCCCCGTTCTCGCCCTCCACCCTGAACCATTCACAATGCACACTATAAGCTATGATATGTAATGTTATCCTTTATTGAACGAAAACCTTAAGTTATAAATGATATTCCTTATGGAAAAAAAAAAACTTACCCAGGCTTGGGCAAATCTGTGGCTTGTAGTATGTGGGTACCCCAACACTTTCCTAGCGGGAACATAACAATGACATAGTCAAAACAAAAGATATTTTGACATAAGTTTGGTCCTTAACATTTCAGGAGGGCAATTAGCGAACTAAAATGAATGGGAGATCATTTCGCGCCCCTCCCAAAAGGACTAGTGTAAAGGGAGATCATTGTTACCAGCTCTGTTACTTCCCTTTGCCAGTCAAAAGAGATGTCTAGGAAGCCAAGCAGTGTAAAGAGGAAAAATCTCCTTACCTCTTGTCCTTCGAAAGACTGGTTATCAAAAAATTAATAAAATTATAACAATAAGAAGAAACGATTCTCTTTATATCATAATTTTTCTGGATTTTTCATGTCGTATGTTTCAAGCAAAGGGCGCAAAGGTGATTTTGTCCCTCTTTACACTGCTTGTTCAGTCGCTCTTTTGTCTGCTAAAGGGAAGTAATAGGACTGAGCACAACTATCTCCTGTTGTAATTTATGTTCAGTCTGTGAGAGTGGAGTATCGATTCTCTGCTCTCTCTCTCTCTCTCACTCTTTTCACGAAATTACGGTCAGTACTTATCACACAGGATGGACGCCTGAACAAGCAACCATCCATTTATCTCGTTTGTGAACAGTACTGAGCGAATTTAAGGCGGTGTCGAGTCCTTGTATAAGAGCTCTGAGGTACACAGTCAGAGCTGTAAAGCGATATTGCTTCACAGCCTTTTAACAACACCTTAAGCCTGTCGTGATGTCCTGGGTAGTCGAGTGAAATTGGAGACTGGATTCAACAATGGGCCAGCATCACTTAATTGCTTACCCACCTTCCTCACCACTTCTCTCTTTTTTTGTCTGTCCCTTTCTGTCTCTCTTTGCACCTACATCTTAAAACAGCACTAGTTAATTATTTCTCGCTTGAAGGAGCAACGAAGGAGAGGATGATTTGAATGAACTGGCATTTTGTTAAGAAAAGTGAATGAGAAAGCCTTTTGTCCTATATTATGCAGTATACGTCTCGTTATCTCGTTTTTGATACGGTAGAAAGACTAGTGGAAGATGGTAATGCTTTCATTGAAAGATGACCTACAAGAATAATAATGTTCTATCAGCCGCAAGGGCGGGAATGTGTGGAACAGTTAAAAGGTACCAGATAGCATCACATTTATGTTATTCCTTCTTGAAAAATGTCATTAATATGCTGAGTAGAAATAAGAAGGTGAGGGTACGGGGGAAAAAAAGTTGCACACAACTTTGTGCCAGAAATGAACATTACGAGACTTAAAACATTCATTCCTTTTCAAAGATAATTGTGTCTCGTTTGTTTGTTTTTTTTTTGCCCTTAACTGTAGGCTATTTATATGTGTCATATTCATTAAAAGTTGGCATTGGGGCATGGGTTCGCAGCTGATGTTATCCGACTTTAACAGTTACCATCTTCTCACCTAACCAAATATAAATTTCCCACAATTTAACACACACACACACACACACACACACACACACACACACACACACACACAGAGAGAGAGAGAGAGAGAAAGAGAGAGAGGGAGAGAGAGAGAGAGAGAACTCTCGTATCACTCAAAAAAAAAAAAAAAAACCCAAAAACGCTTTGTTCACACCGTGTTTACAGCAAGGTGGAAATATATGATTTTTCCGAAACCGTTTTTTCAGACACAAGGCATTCTGTCAAAGTGTTTTAGTGTAATCCCTGCTTATTCTATCAGTTTTTAACTCTTATCAGATGGAGTTGAGAGTTATCCGAACGCTGTTAGTAATTAACATGCTCAAGAAGAAAGAGAAGGACTGGTAGGTAACAGGCTCCAAGTCACGGTTGATCAGTGAGGTGTAGCCTGTTAAATGTCTACTTTTTTAATGGCCCTATTTACACTGTGGATCGGCTGCCATTAAGTGTGTCAGTGAACCGCTTAGAAAGACTTCCCTAAATCCTGACATAAATGTTTCAGTTCGAGGGCTGGCACACAAGCCGCGGAAAGATGATGCCTAATTTGGAATCTGAGTAGGCTCAGGTAAGATAGAGAGACATATTTTAAACTCAAGCCGACATGAAAGGCGCCCGTCATGCTGTGAGCTTGGGAGACAAAAGAAGCAGTTGTTCAGGTAAAGGATATCACTCCAAGAAAGCGGGTTGGGGGGGGGGGGGGGGAGGAGGGAGGGGAGACAATAACACAATAACTTCAGTTACATTCAACTGTCCATCAATGGGAAATGGATACATTCACCAAGGAAAGAGTAAAACACTATAGATTTTGTGGTATGTTCAGTCAGAGAGCTCCCTGGTTTAGTTCAAAGAACAGGAGGCGGTGAGCAAACACTTGTATCGGCACAGGGGGTTTAACCGTAGTTTTGACAAATGCCCCGGGAACATAGATCTATGTCGGGAATAAGTTGTGGGCGTATAAACTGTGGTCTGATTATTTCAAACGCCGCGAGATGTTAATTATACAGTTAGAGTTAGATTTAGTTCGATATTTTATGGATGATTGATTTCATTCTAGGACTTGGAGACTGAAATATGATTACTTTCACTTTCACATTTTACCACCAGCCGATTTCTTTAAGGGTCGTTGAAGGTAAGATCATTAGCCTCCTGGACGTCGTTATCCTCCTCTGCACTTTGAGAATAACTAAAGGGCATTCCTGAGCATGTTCTTTTCCGAAATCTTCCTTTGTCTTCCACATCTGTCGCTATCTCTGGTTGTGTCGTGTAAGATGGTCTCTGTAACTCACTCAATCACTCACTCGCTCACTCACTGGTCACTCACTCACTCATTCATCGCTTTTTACCCCGTGGCATTGGTTTTAATGACAGGAGGGGGGGGGGGCAGAAATTAAACATGTTTCATGAACCCGACTAAACAATGTTATGATAGATATAAAGACTAGGATTAGTTAGGAGCCAACTAGGATTAGTTTTGTTTGTTAGTTGTTGTTTTTTTTTTCGTAAGTATAATATGAAACACAAAAAGTTAAGGGATTCTAGTTTTATTAACGGTGTGTGGCGTTTATAGATGAAAAGAACCAGAAAGTCAAGGATAAAAGAGCAGGCCCAGCAACCAAGCACATGACTGTAATGATGACTCAGTACATTCTCTGAAAGTATCCCCAGCACTTAATGCCCTTTGGTATTTCTGGAGTCACTAAACTAGACGTTGCACAGATTACAGGGAATACGCCGTGTGTCTAGCCGGAGAATGCCATTTTGATTGTGTCATTCTTGAAACAGCTTTTCTTGCCTTGTATGCACAGTGAAGATTTCACGATATCTACGGAGCAAATTCAGTCCCAACTGTGCTCTCCATTGTTTTGTATCTGTGACACAGTAACATTTAAAGAGGGCATATTTCGTATCTATCGCGCACAGCAGGAGCATTGCCATGTTAACTCTGACCTCACACGACAAAACACCTCATTTAAGCATTGGGGGTAAATTGGCGAGTGTAGCATGCACTGTTTGATTGATCATGGATCGAAATGCAATAGCTTAGGGTCCAACGTTGTTAATACGATGCATCATTCAGGCATTCTTGTATAAGTTCGACCTTATTATGTCTTTTTAGTAATGTTTCAAGACGCCATCTTTATGGTGTGCCAGTGGAATATCTATGCCGGTTTAGTCCTCAAAGTGGACAGCATATCCAAAACAAACAGCAGTCGATAGGGGAACAATATTGAATCACATGGAATCGCTTGAATTCTCTCAAGGCTTTGAAATATTACGTATATTTTACCCCTTTTCTCCATCTGTCTGAGTTTGGTCTTTTATTAACTTTAGCCATATAAAGAGCAACCTGACGGCCAAGTACGTCGACCCATAGTGCGACCAGAGATTTTGTGTGACAGTTTCTGCTTCCCTCCCACGCTCTCTTCGTAGATAATAATTATGTGTCTCAGGACACATTCCGTCGCAATGTTGAGAGACGGAAGAGAAACATATCAGGCCAGATATATAATATTATGTTTCTCTGCGGTTAAACTTAAGATGGTTATATCGTTTGCATGACAGTACGGCTTTGCTTGCACATAATTATGCATTGCATCACCCACTAAAGGCATAGGCCTTATAATTGTATGTACTGTCTGTCTGCAGCTATCTCGCTTCTTTCCACAAGAAGTTAATGATACTGGATTTAAAATAAAAATATTCTGACCCCCCACCTCCATTAATTTCTGCTCCGAAATTCATCAACCCACTCAGTTTTTTTTTTTTTTTTGTGGGGCCCGGAGGTAGGTGAGATCGTGTTACACCTTAAGGGCGGTTCAGAAACTCGAAGACAATGCATGTCACTCAGGAGGCACAACAGCGCACGGCTGGGGCTCAGACCTCTCCAAGTGGATAGCTAGCTGTAGTGTGGTGTGTCCCATACGAAAATATACGAAAATAGCAACGGTTTTGTGGCTATTATCTCTCTCTCTCTCTTTCTCTCTCACTCTAAATCAGGGGTCTCAAACTCAAGACAAGAATGGGGCCAAAATATGATAAATAGTGGATCCCGAGGGCCACAAAAAT
>JBCAUA010829108.1:0-14299 GCA_038406235.1 Peronia verruculata
TACATAAAAATAAAAAAATCAAAAGTTGATTTAAATCACGATTTTTTTACAAAAAAATCATTTGATTTAAATCAAAAGAATCGGTTAATTTAAATCATGTTGATTTAAATCAAAACAACCCTGATATATATATATATAAAATGAGTTATATACAGTTATAGAACGCCATCTAATTATCACTTAACGAAATTTGGTGGGCTAAATATAGCAGCTCTTCTCCATCATTATATTACTCAAATGGAAAATAGAATTGCATGCCCTTGATGTGGCAACCGAGTTATGGCTGATATAATTCAGAAATATTGAAGGGGTAGAATGATGTTAAGGAGTCAATACTCACTAGGGAACTGAGTTTTCATATACACAATTTAATGGACAGAAAACTAGACAGAGAAAAGAGAGAGAGAAAGAGAGAGAAAGAGAGAGAGAGAGACAACACGATTGATAGACAGACAAGCAAGCTTCAGGCAGGGAGAGAAGAAGCGAGACAATTGAGGATGGTAAGACCGAGTAAGCGAGAAATAGATAGGAAGAAATACAAAGGTGAGAGATACAGAGGGTGGGAGAGAGGAAGAGAAATCTACAAGAAGGCAAACACACGGTAAGGCATAGAAACACAGACTGATCAATTTATACTATAGTAGTAAAAGCATAGAGCCGTTTTTCCCATTCCGTTATATAACAACACCTTGCTGGCTAAATACAGCTGCTCCATCCTCATCATCTGATTATTCAAGTGTGCAAACATTACAGGTATTTGCCCCTTACAGCTGAACTTGTCTTCATGCCTGATCACATCTGTTAGGGACAGTTCTATATGGGCTCCAATGTATGCGTAATCACAATGCATATGGCTGGCTTTGCAGTAAAGGCAGTCCTGAACAATTGTAATATGCATCATTGGCTTTGTAACAGTAGGTAGCCCTGAACAGATGTAATGTACGTCACTGGCTTTGTAACAGTAGGTAGCCCTGAGCAGTTGTAATATAGATCACTGGCTTTGTAACAGTAAGTAGCCCTTACCAGATGTAATGTACACCACTGGATTTGTAACAGTAGATAGCCCTGAACAGTTGTAATGTACATCACTGACAGTTGTAATGTGCATCAACGGCTTTGTAACAGTAATTAGCCTTGAACATTTGTAATGTCCATCCCTAGCTTTGTAACAGTAGGTAGCCTTGAACAGTTGTAATGTACATTACTGGCTCTGTAATAATAGGTAGCCCTGAACAGGTGTAATGTATATCGCCGGCTTTGAAACATGGGGGCAATCCTAAAAAGTAGTAATGTACATTCCTGAATTTGAAAGAGGGGGCAATCCTGAACAGTTGTAATATTTTACATCCAAGGATTTGTAATAGGGGGGCTGTCTTGAACTGTTGTAACATTTTACATTCCTGGATTTGAAATAAGGGGAAATCCTGAACAAATGTAACACACACTCTTGGCTTTATCTGTACTATAAATTTGCAGCAAAACCCATAAAAGGCTTCCACAAAACTATAAGAATATATATATCATTGGCATACAAAATTGTTGCAGAAAGGTCTGTGTGTGTGTGTGTGTGAATGTGTGTGTGTGTGTGTGTGTATAGTGTGTGTGTGTGTTAGTGTGTGTGTGTGTGGTGTATGTGTATGTGTGTGTGAATGTGTGTGTGTGTGTGTGTGTTGGGATTTAACGACACATTGGCACGATTACGGCTATATTGTGTCGAACACGGTAAGATACGTTTACACATCAAGAGGAGGAGAGGAAAGAAGTAGGACAGAAGACAGGAGCAAGCAGAGAGAAAGAGGAGATGTCACTCCAGGAATGTCGAGGATGGCACTCCGAGGCAGACACCCCATCGATGGCTGGCACCACCTGCAGGTGGGAGCAGAGAACCTATTTGTAAACCCCAGGCCCCCACGGGGGTAGTAAGGTCTGTGTTTCTACTTACACAAAGCTGAAAAAAACTTACAATGTTTGACGTTATCCTGAGAAAGCATAGTCATTTATTCTCAGCTATTGGAATCTATTGGGTAGCAGAACTTGAGAATAATATAACCAAAGCAGACAAAGAAGAGTGATGTTGAGACAGACAAACAGACAGAGGGCTGGTCTGATGAACTGACAGACTGACAGACAGACAGGCTGACAGATAATCAGACATACAGCAAGACAGGCGAACTGACATGGAAACAGAAGATGAATAGCAAGAGAGACAGACAAACATACAGTCGAACAAACAGACAGACAGCTAGAGAGAAAGAGGATACAATTAGGCAGACACTAGATATACAGACTCAGAGATGGGGAGAAAGAAGATTCAAATAGACAGACATTCAGATATACTGACAAAAAGCTAGAGAGAAAGAAGATACAGACAGACATTTAGATGTACAAACACAGAGTTAGAGAGAACGAGGATACAAATAGGCAGACACTCAGATATACACACAAAAAGCTAGACAGAAAGAACATACGAAGAGACAGACACTCAGATATACAGACACAAAGAGGATACAAAGAGACAGACACTCAGATATACAGACACAGAGTTAGAGAGAAAGAAGATACGAATAGACAGACACTCAGATATACAGACACAGAGCTAGAGAGAAAGAATATATGAATCGACACAGTACCAGACTGACAATGAGAAAAAGCAGACAAAGGAAGAGACAGGCAGATAGTCTGTAAGGCAGACATACACTAAGCCAGACAGACACAATCAGACAAAATCAATGAGTCAGAGAGATAGGCACAGACAAACAGACAAACAAACAGAAAGACAAACTTGTCAACAAATCAATGGCACTAGGTCTTACCTGTTGGCTGTTGCACCTGTACTCAGAGTCTTGGCTTTCTTGGTCTGATCCAGAACGCCAGAGAGACAGAAAGAGCTCTGATTAACGAGTGAAGTGACACACGCTGAGACTACATAACATCTTGTGGCCAGTTAGAATGAGTCGTAAGTCATTAACTCGTACAGAGTATAAAACTCTGGGCTTAGATATAGTGATTTTCTTCCAATCCATTTTTGAGGGTAGAAATTTGTAATTTGGAAATTTTGCCCAGACAGTGGCACGCAGCCTACTCTTTCATCCATTTTGAACTTCCAAGGGTTCTTTAACATGCGTAACATATGCACGGGACCTCCAAAATATATTTGCCCTTATCTGAGAAGGCTAGACATTGGGCTTCCCTACCCAGAGGAAACCAGGGTTGAGTTACTCAAAAATTGCGGTTGAAGATATGGCGATTTTGATGACTATACACGGCCAAAATTGAAAGAACATTAATCTCTGAACAAGAACACATCACTCTTGTGGGCAGATTATAAATACATTATGATGTGAGATGAATTTTCAGATTTATGTGCTAAACTGTTCATTTTTGTCATTTTATTGTTTTCTCTCATTTTAGGAGGTAGTGATGAGTCACCCCTGTCTCTTCAGTTTGGAATATCATTAGCTAGAGGTCAAGCTTGTTCAAAGCCTTTTGTCCACTCCATGACAGTGTATGAAATAAGGTTTTACCCATACACGAAAGTAATCCCTCAATTTGGTGGAAAATTGACATACAACTCATTCTGACCAGCTGTGAGACGTATTAAGTCAGTATCCTCTGACCAGCCAAGCCAGGAAGTCCCAGCCTGGAAAGCCAAAAGCCCAAAATCATTGCCAGGTAGCAAAAACATAAAATAGGATTTTTCTTTTTGTGATACATCACTTCAAGAGCAAGAGCGAGCCATTTCAGTAAAAAAAACATCACAATGAGAAAATTGTGATGAAATACAAAAATCTGAATTTGAAACAATGTCATGTTTCCATTAATAATCAAAGTTCAGTCATATCTTTTCATTTTGAGACATTATTTTGTCCTCAAAGAGTAGGTACTTCACAGAATTATTTCTGTTTAACAAGAAACTAAACTCATTCAAACACTAGAGCTTTCGTGATGAAAACTTACACTGCGATAGGTTTTCTATAAAATAAGACATGAGAATTCACACTTTATAGGGAGTTAGAGAAGCAAGCACAATGAAATTACAATGAATGACGGCTAGGCTACCTCACAGTTGTGTTATACTAGTTTCAGAGGAAGGAGGAAAATTTCAACAGGAGAAAAGATTGGGTCCCCTGATCTAAGCTCAAGTTGTTGCATAACAACTACAAAATTTGGTCAAATCTGATATGAATTTCAATACAAACTAAACATATAAAAGGCCAGGGTTGACAGTTAAAAAAAAAAAAAAAAATCAGATTTTAATTTTTAGCTTCACAGGACTTCAGAAGACCATTATTTGCCCTACTTTACCAGTGGCAAGGCATTTGTGCTCAGTATATCTCGGACTGTTATCTTTGGCAGCAGCTGTTTCTTATTCTGTGCCAACAATTGCTTGATCAGTTCTGACACAGTACACTGACACAGGCTTGCCTTAGGCCATGGCCACAGTGCATCTTTGTCTGTGTCTAACTCTCCCACTGCAGGCATGTGTAGTCATGTTGTGTGCTTGCAAGACACAAAATAGCACAGGTGGGTATGACAGAAAATGCTGGCTGACATGCCAGCTAGCCACTTGGTCAGACCCAGATGCATTTCAGCCCACTGCAATCAAATGATTTTGGCCTATGACAATAACTATGCGAGCTGCACTGCGAGAGTCAGACACAGACAAAGATGCATTGTTGCCAAGACCTAGTGTTACACTAGCAATTACACATGGCACTACATGGGGATTGTTTTTTTTAATCAGCCCTATCATTTCCTACTTCCTGGGAGTTTTTAAAAAAGCAGTGTAGAGAAGAAAAAATATCAATTCATGAAAAATTTTCTGTCCAGCAGAGGGAGGTAACAGGGCTAGTTAAAAAACAATAGTCCTATTTAAAGAAAAAAAAAAAACAACAACTGATTTTGCCATGTCAAATGTCAGATCTATCATCTCTAACAAGTTAGTGATCTTCAACTTTATCATCCCCGAGAACTTGCCTAGCTTCTCTTTTGTGTCACAAACAAAGAAACATCTGCTTCAAAAACAGCAGTTTCTGTGATGGCAAACCAACATACCTGAACATTTTGACCCCACCAGCTGATAGCAGAGTCACGTAACTGTATTTCCAATGACAGATCAATATATCTGCATCTTTTATATTTCCCATTAAAAATTATTTACATATCTCCTGCAGTTTCACATTAAAAAAGCAATGCACTTCTGATCACTACCATAGACACTTAAAGGGTTTCAGGGCAAAATGCAACAAATGCCATATTTGAAAATTTTGAATTACACCCAACAGCGCCAAGAATGGTGATAGTGCTATATGGTAAGGACTTTCCTTTTCATCAAGCGTGACTTATTCTCCCCGAAAGTCTTCAGAAGATTCTAGTTCTTGATGATAAATTACTAATGACTGGAGAACAAATCGCCAGCTCAGTTCTCTGTTGCCCTATCTCCATTTTTCACATTTTGAGAAAACTGATGAGCTGTGTTTAACAACTGTTTTTATACATAGGAGATAGGACAAATGATTTTCAAAATATACATGTTTGGGCGAGTGATCTGTAAAATGACTACAGTATATGGTGGATCTACTATCCCTTTTTCACATGACATATATGTCTCCAAATCGTCCAAAATGGAGACAGGACAACAAAAAACTGAGCTCTCGAAATTGTCTTTTTTCTCTCAACGGCGATTTTGTATAGGTCTCATTTTGCCTTGAAACCCTTCATTTGTGCATAGAAGTAATAATAAGTTCAAACAGGCTGATGCTCAAAAGTTCTAACATTTTTCTGGAAATATAAAATGTGAAAGATATGCCATTCTATCCTTGGACAGTGGAGACAGTTCTTCAATAATTTTTCCTGCAAGATATAGTTCTGCTCTGCAGAAAAAAAAAAGACAAAGGACTAAATGAACCAAAGACAATGCTGAATGAGCAGAGAAAGAGCCCTATCAGAGATCAGAAAATGTTTGTAAGATACTGCTTACCCTCAGGTCAGGTGTTAGAGGTGCAACCTTCTTGGTATCCAGACCACTGCCAAAGGATGACACCCTCTTCTGGATCTGGCCCAGATGAGGCTGCATCTTTTTGGTCTCTTTGCCCTCAGACGATGCTCGAGATTGTCCCTGATGACCAGGAGTTCCTTTTGTGTTCAAATTTGGGCCATGTCCGGAGGATAGTGACCTGCTTGGGCCAGGTGGTGGCACATGGCTGGCTGATGCTGATGACCTCACGGACTCCAGGCTGTTGCCCAGAGATGACGCACGCTGCTGGGTTGTAAAGCTGCTAGATATGGCTTTCTTACTGACTTCCAAGGCATTTCCGCTGGATGCCCTTTTCTGGTGTGAAATCCCACGTGGAGAAGCTGTCTGTGTGGGTTTTTCCTTGTCCAGGTCATTTCCCAGAGAAGACGCTCTCTTGTTTGTCAGAGCTGGTCACAGAACAAAAATTTTGCCTACTCAGATATGGTGTAATAACATATGAGATAAGATAAAGTAAGGTTCGACAAAGTAAAGTAACACAAGAGACAAGATAAAGTAAGGTATGATAAAGTAAAGTAACACACGAGACAAGATCAAGTAAGGTATGACAAAGTAAAGTAACACAAGAGACAAGATAAAGTAACATATGATGAAGTAAGTAACACAAGAGACAAGATCAAGCGACATGTGATGGAGTAAGTAACACAAAAGACAAGATAAAGTAATGTATGACAAAGTAAAGTAACACAAGAGACAAGATCAAGCGACATGTGATGGAGTAAGTAACACAAAAGACAAGATAAAGTAACATGTGATGGAGTAAGTAACACAAAAGACAAGATAAAGTAATGTATGACAAAGTAAAGTAACACAAGGGACAAGATCAAGTGAGGTATGACAAAGTAAAGGAAAAAAAGCAAAATTACAATTGACAAAGCGATTCTCCTTTTGATACTGGTATACAATACTCCCTCATTTATCGCAGGTGTTAGATTCCAGGACTGTGCGTGATAAGCAAAAATCCGTGACGTAGGTATCGTATATTTTTTCAGTTATTTACATACATTTTAAACCTTTTAAAACCTCCCGCACACTGTTATCAACTCGAGCAACTGTAATACCCCTCCCCACATTCTTATAAACTTTTAAAATCGAAATTTAAATATTTTATTTATAACCCTGTGATATAGCGGGATATCCGCAACACAGAAATACATATACATATTAAAAAACCCGCAATAAAGTGAAGTCGTGAAAGGTGAACTGCGATACAGCGAGGGACAACTGTACAAAGCTGATACACCACCTCCTCATGTAACAAGCCTTTTCTGTGACTAAATCTGCGATGGCCAGTCTGGTTTACTTGTAAGTTGCAGCATGGATGTGTTTGCTCATCCAAAGTTTATTCATTAATGTTACTAATTCACACTTTAACAAAAAAATGTATACTTTTTGTAGAAGTGAAAATTATCTTATATTATATAATGTCACTGCATGTAAGAATGACCTATTTATAGAAATTAGGGAGTAAAATTAATTCCAAAATTGTCATGATTTTACAGCTGGTCTATGTCTTGCACCTGGGGCAAATAAATTGGAAGTCGTGTCAAGTGATTTTCAGTCACAGCTGTTTTTGACCATTTTTTACTATTTTCCAACTATGATACCAAAATTTCTCTTTTTTCAGGTTAAGAAAACTTAAATTGTTGTTTTGTGAAAACAAAAAAAATGTTTAATTTTTCTTAGTCAGGAGGTAGTTAGAAATGACCGAAAACGGCTGTAGATCTTTATCGCCCCGGCATGACTCATTTGCCCTGGGTGCAAAGACATGATCTGCGTAATGGATTCTGGCTTCTTATACTTCACATTTGGATACCTCTCTGAATAACTATAAGTATGATACATTATCTCTAGAAATGTGGAGAGAAATTGCTGTAAAGTGTTGGGGTCTGAATTATGACTTTTATTCATGGTAAAGAAACAACAGTGATGGTCTAGAGATGCTATTTAAAAGACAATTCAAAATACAAAAAAAAGCAACAAAAAAAACGAGTATCTATTAGATGTGCCTAAGTTTAATGAGATGACGACCTCATATGACCATACAGATCGAAATTGTCATTTCTTTGACGTAAATGAATATCCCTGTAAAAACAGAGGTACCCCCGCAGTTTCATCACACATTTATAGTGCCATTAACCAGTTTCTACCAACTGAACAAATGAAAAAAACATAAATGTTTAAGTAACATCTTGTTTGAAATATGTGTGGCAATATAGGAAAATTATGAGAAATGCAGGGGTCAGTTAGAACCTAAGTAAAATAAACCTGCTGCCTTGCTAAAAGTGATCTCAAATATTGAAAGTTTCATCCATCGGCTTTAAACAGGATAAGTTATTTAAGTATATCTAAATACAAAACAATTTTAATCAAAAGAAAAACATAAAAAAAATGAACACAAATGAACTGTTTTCCTCATTGGGTAATTGATTATATCAACTCACAAATAAGATAAGAAAGAATCAAAAAGGCTACGAGAGATTTCAAAGTGGAAGAAGATCAATGAGAATTAGTAAATCAGAGAGTAAAACTGCTCTAACTTCCACTGTTAAACTATTTACTATGTCATGACATGAATGGTTTCAGGGCAAAATGCGACAAAGACCAGTTCTGAAAATTTTGAGTTATACTGGGAATGGTAATAGCGCAATATGCCAAGGACTTTCCTTTTCATCAAACACAACTTATCCTTTGCAAAAGTCTTCAGAAAATTCTAGTTGTTAATGATAAATTACTAACTACTGGAGAACAAATTATCATTTTTCTCTAAACGGCAATTTTGGATGTCTCATTTTGCCCTGAAACCTGTCACATAACATGTGTAAAACAATTATACAGATTGCTATGCTTTACTAACCGCTGGCTGCCTGTTTTGACGCCATTGCTAGATTGGTCTGCTCATTAATTTTTCCAGAACATAAATTAATGGCAGCTCCTGCAGTCTAGAGTCAGTGACAACATTGGCTATGTCATGTTGTTCTTAGTCCCATCTGAATCTGAGGGAAAAAAAAAATGACAAGGACAAATTACGAATTTGAAAACAAAACAGTAAGCTCAATTTGCAATAAGTTGTAATTACCTACAAACACAAAACAGCAAGTATACACAATGCGATGAGAAAGGTTCTGAAATCCGATGAAAAATAAAGAACACATGCTAATCTGATACCCCTCAGGACAACCATTCTAACAAAACAAAGAAATAATGTTTAACCTTTCTATCCGCCATTATTTTTACTGGGTTAATCAGCAGTATACCCTCTAAGAATTTTGTTTTCATCACTGTGGACAAACTGTGATAACGTCTAATAGTGTTCAACTACGATGATGGTGGATATTTTAAGCCACTGTGACTGACACAGCGGCAAGCCTCATGGGAAGTGTGTTACAAGATCACACATACTACAGCATTATGGAGGAAAAGTGTTAAATTTGATTCCTGCCCCAAACTAGAAAGGCTCACCAAAGACATGCAATTATATATTGAAAAACAAATAATGAAACTGCAGGTAACAATTAGCTGTCTAATCCGCTGTGAGAATCAGTTTTCATGGAGATATGTGGCATAACCTATTTAATAATTAGAAGTATGTGACACTATGACATTAATTTAGTAGGGAACACAGAACAAAAGCACATCATGATAAGAAACAAACTGAGCATTATTCTGGTTCTCCTAAGCATCAACTCTGCTGATCATGTCCCTATCAGTCAGAAATTCAGAGTAAAGAAACAGTAAACACATTCCTCAGTGGCAACCTTTGTTGTAAGGGAGTTTCAGTTTCCAGGGAAGAAATACTCACATATAATCAAGCAGTTCTATCATATAGGATTAAACGATCAACTGAAGTTTCTATGTATGTCACCGTTAAACCTTGAAAGTGCCATCAGAAAATTCTGCAATATCTGACGGTATAGCGCAATCTTGTTTGAGAAATCAGCATTTATGTCTAAGATAATATGATATGATATGAGTATGATATACATGATGAGCTGTTGGGATGGATGAATGGATGGATGGATGGATGGATGGGTGGATGGTTGGCTTGATGGACAGATGAGCAGATAGAGGGATGAATGGGAAAGATGTATGGATGGTGGATGTGTACATAAATTATATATGTTTGTATGCAGATATGAGAATTAATGTATGAATGTATGTATGGATGGATGGATTGATGGATGAACTGATGGATGGATGAATGTATGGATGGATGGGTGGGTGGATGGATGGATGGGTGGATGGATAATATAATGAGAGGGTCTTCAGCAAGACTGGTTCCTTGAAACATGCTATTTTAAAAGTTGCAATACTATTACTAGACTGAGTAAACACCCAACATGTGATGTTCAGGTAGAATATTCAAATGTATCACTGCATGGCATTATGTGTAACTTAACCCAAGAAGTGTCAGCTAAACCTGGCATTTTGTCATTATTTCATCAACTGTGTTTGTTCGAGTTCGAGAAATAATGGTATTTCAGACAAACAGTTGCCACATAAGAAGACCATTCTGATAATTCTGCTTGTTGCCCTACTGTGGCTTATTTGTCTTAAAGAATTCTAATGTAATACAGAGATGAATTAGTGAGCCTTTAATCCGTCCCTTGACAGTTATAGGGTTAACTACATGATGTTTGGGTTTGATACTTCTCTGGGCCACTAACACCTGTAAAAATATCGACACCTGTCCAGGTAAATTGTTTATTCTGGGCTGAAGCCATCAGCTATTGCCAGTACAGTAACAACAATTTTAACTCTTTGGACACTGTAATTAAAACCACTACCAACTATGAGGTAAAAAAAAAAAAAATTGAATTGTTGGGTCTAGGGCTACCTCTTTTGCTTTTTTCTTTGTTAAGTATAAAGTACAAACTTTCAGAATATGTATTATTTTGACAAAGAATATTGAGTAAGGAGACAACAGGTTGAACGAATGAGCTCTTGCAGTGAATGGGTTAAATATGGGAATGCCATACAGCAGACCAGTCAATTTATGTAGATCAGTAGCCACCCGGTGCCAATCATCGTTCATTGCTGTGGGCTTGGAATAACAATATTTGCAGTTCCAGTTAAGAATATCAACTACTGATAATACTACCTAATATTTCTGCACTGCAATTCAGTATGATTCGATTCATGAAACAGGCCTTCTGTAACTATGCCCTTTGTTTGCTATTGTAACTTCAAGCTCATGTCATCTAAATTTATTTCTATCATAAAAATTTGTTTATAATTTGAATGTGTCTATAAAACAAAGGGATGCATACGTGCATAAACAGGCACTGGGGAATGTGTTATCAGCATGGCTGGCAGCTGATGCCTTGTACCTCAAAAACCGTGCTATGCCCTATTTTCTTCCAGGGGTTATTGGCATGTTCTCTTTTACCACAACAAATCATGATCTGACTACAGTCTTGCAGATTACGCATTATCTGCACACCACACTCAGCCAAGCGTGGCAGCGCACGCCTGTCCTCGCTTGGTGTAAAATTTAAACTGAGGGGATGCTGCAAATGGTGCCAAGTGTGGCGATCATAGTTAGCCTCCTTACCCGTTTACCATTTTATTTACAACCTCCATGCTCCATACTCTAAATCCAATGCCTAGAGATGAAATGATAACATAGGTATCATTATCACACCGCGTAATACAATCATCTGTGTATTTGTTTTAGAGCCGACCGCGCTAGCAACGGCAGGGTCAGGTACACTTTTGAAATTAGGTCGACGCCAAAAATAGAACGAGATAGAATCGATGTCCTAACTAATCGGAGAATTGTGACCATTCTTGCCTAACCCTGCGTTACTAAATTTGATCTAAGCAACTTCATTCTTTTATAACCATCTCTCGTTTCGATATACTGTGGACAGCCCATGAAAAAGCATTACACTTTTAGGTCAACTTTGCTCGGAACGGTGATCCAGTTCCACTCAAGTTCAATCACATAAGATTAAGCACAAGTAGAAAATACATCAACAGCGAGATGCAAATTCTGCAGAGATGCGGAGAAGTTGCTAGGCTTCATAATCCATTCAACAACACAAACGGCAAATGAAATCCATGAGTATAGATTAATTATTCCAAAAACGCTCACAAATCCTATGAGGATAAACGCACGAACTGTGAACTGTGGATTTCAAAAGCCCACCTGATCCCACACACTGACTCACATTCGTCCGCCATTATGTTTACCCCGACAACAGGTCGCAGGCAGGGACGCTACTCGTGATTTTTTTTCCGACCCCAGGCAGTTCTCCTCTGAGCAGCCGGTTCGTTTTTCTCCCCTGTCTATTTATTTGTGATGGCATATCGCACAACTTTATTTTTCCTCCCAATTAAACTAATCTTTTTAACTACCTCCAGTTACTCTATTTGCAAGGCATACCCATAGTTTCCTAAATGTATCTTTCTCATTCAGAATTACACAGCGAACTAGATGAGCTGCTGACGTAGATAAACCTACGGCACATTATACGATGGATCAAACTCCTTTCAACACTGTCTTGTTCAATGTGGCTTAAAAAAAAAAAACTACAAGAGAACCCATGGCCTTTTTTAAATACTGCCCTGCGACGTAAAGTGTATGGCAAAGCACCTGTATGTTGATATTTTGGTTGATTTAAAATGAATGTTACTCAAAGAAAACGTGTTTTGAACGCCTCATACCATCGAAAGTAGGCCTACTTGGATCAAGCAGCTCGCGAGTTTATTATTCAATTATTATCATCGCAAATTTAGAATAACGTCAAAGATAATAAGTTTTTTTCTTCCGGATTTATGTACATAGAAACACAGATCCATTATGCAACAATGTTGTGTGCCAAATTTAATAAGGATCCATTCATCAGTTTTCGAGTCCATATGTCTAAGCTCATATTATGAGCTTTGTTGCAGATTTGTAGGCCTACTATAGATGGGCATTTCGTTCAAAGAATGGCGACAATATCTGTTCTCTCGTCACTAAGCGATCAAATTACGAAATGCTTTATGTATTGTCAAAAAATGCAAACATAAACGTGCGCTATAAACATAACGATGACCTTCGCCGTGAACGATCGAAGCTTATTATATAACAGTTTAAAAATACAACTGAACTTAGCGATAGCTGTACAGCCATGACAGAGACACATTTCCGTAAACATCTGCTCGCTCAAACCTACAGCAACTGAATGTTTGGATGTCAGTGGATGAAAGAGAGAATAAGCTAAAGTCGAGTGACTTTGATTTCAACGATAACCTGGCTAAAAGTACAAGACATTATCAAAGACAACTTTATTAGAAATGGTGTAAAAGCTGTAAAAGCAAACAGTGTGCAAGAGTATAGAGAACAAAAACAAAACAAAACAAAACAAACAAACAAACAAGCAAGCAAACAAACAAACAAACAAACAAACAAATATAAAAGCAGGGGGGGGGGGGGGCGGTTGCAGTGACAAAAATACACATACACAATAAAAAAAATAAACGAATGGTTTCGAAAATACCAATCTGCCTCAAGTTTGCAACTTAATATTTGAGATGACTGTTTTTCAGTTTTTACGTAAATCAACTCAAATGCTGCCTACGGAATGTCTTAGGCTTAATATCAAAGACTTGTGTATAAATTAACTATGAAAGTACACCAAAAAAGAAAAAAAAATTGAATTATATATTTTGGAGCTGTAAAGTCTGGCATTTAATAGATACAAAACGACACGTTCCAGGAAGATCTATCTGTCTTTCTTTTTTCACCTCATTCCCATCATCCGCTCCTTCCTTCTCCACCCCTTCACTTTTTTTTCTGCTATCAGGTGACTCGATATTACGCTCGTTCGGTGATTTGTACAGCAATACTCAACCTTCTAACTGCCACCCCCCCCCCCACCCCGGGGTTCCCAATGTAATTAGACTTTACACTTGCTGGCTCCGATATAAAGAAAGAAAGATAGATAGATAGATAGAAAGAAAGAAAAAGATGTAAAGAAAGAAAGAAAGATAGATAGAAAGAAAAAGAAATGAACAAAAAAAGCACCCCCCAAAAAAGATATACAGAAAAAAGAAAGAATGAGAGATTGAATGAAGGAAAGAAAGAAGGAAAAAGCGAGAAGAAAGAAAGAAAAACAGAAAAAAGAGGAGAAAGAAAAAAGAAAGAAAGAAAGAAAGTGAGAAAGAAAGAAAGAAAGAGAGAAAGAAAAAAAGAAAGAAAGAGAGAAAGAAAAAAAGAAAGAGAGAAAGAAAGAAAGAACAGCACTTGATATTTCACCTGTTTATGAAAAAAAAAAA